>MCJB01052630.1:85045-202077 GCA_002018475.1 Nicotiana obtusifolia | reverse complement strand
CCCTAAGGCTTAGGTGTGAGGGTTAGAGGTCGATCCGGTGTCGGAATTCGACAAATTTTATATGGTTGAACTCGTGAGATGATAAGGAACCCGTTGGAGTGATAATTTATAAATTTTGAGAAGTGGGCCCGGGGCTCGGGTTTTGCTAATTTCGGGATTTTCTAGTAATTTTGATTATTTTCGCTTGGGCTTTGTCCCCATAACATAATGTGACGTAATTATTCTGAATTTGAATAGATTCGACGCACGTGGAGGCCAATTCAAAGGGCAAAGGCGTCGCGGGCTAAGGATTTAGCCGGTTTGAGATGAGTAATGATTGTAAATGATGCTCTGAGGGTTTGAAACCCCGGATTGCACATCGTAGTGCTATATTGAAGTAAGGCACACGCTCGATGATGAGCGTGGGGTTGATTCCTACTGGGGATTGTGACTTGGTCCGTCCCGATTGATGATTTTTACTACCTATTTGATTGGAACTGATTTGATAATATAAAGATTTGGGCTTCCGGCCATATTTGGGCTTCGCGCCGGGTATGTGAACCCCTCAGGGGTAATTTATCACTGTTTACTGAAATCATATTTGGGCTTCACGCCGGTTATGTATACCCTTCGGGGGTATTTGTTAATGATTTGAATCATTATTTGAACTCAGTTTTGAAAACTAAATGATGTTTTCAAATGATTTTTAAATGGATCAGGTGGCACGCCGCCATGAGATATGATATAGCGCGTGGGCCATAAGAAGCCCCTCCCGGAGTCTGAACCACCCACAGTGAGCGCAGGGTACCCATTATGATAATTTCAATTGGTAACAATGACAACTGTAGGTTACAGTTGGTAACAATGACAACTGATAACCGGGGATGGGTAGATGATACAGTTGGTAACAATGACAACTGTAGGTTACGGTTGGTAACAATGACAACCGGTAACCAGAGATAATACAGTTGGTAAAAATGACAACTGTAGGTTACGGTTGGTAACAATGACAACTGGTAACCGGAGTTTGAAAGATTTTACTACTTTAAATAATATTGCTCGAAGGGCGTGTTTTTAGATGACTCTGAGCCCGAGGGGCAGTTTCAAAGTGTTTTCTTTTACTTCACGTTATTTACTTGAAAGATGCACATGTTTTACCTGTTGAAAGGAGTTTCTACTTGAATTTACACTGGTTTATTATTTCACTGATGTTTCATTACTTCATTATGGATTGCCTTGTGCATTCTGTGTTTTCTTACTTTCAGTCATTATTTATGTGTATTACTCACTGAGTTGGAAGTACTCACATTACTCCCTGCACCATGTGTGCAGATTCAGGCGCTATCGGTTCCGCTCCGAGGCATTGATTACTACTGTCAGGGCGGTGATTCGGTGACTACGAGGTAGCTGTTCACGTCCACAGCCCCGTATCTCTTTTATTTTGTTGTTTCCACTTTCTTCAAACAATTGTGCCAAAGATATTGTGATAGTTATTTTGTTATTAGGATTTCATTAGTGGCTCATGACTTTGTGACACCCCGATCTGAGGGTTGTAGTCGGGATGGTTTACTATATTTTTCCGCAATTTACTGTTATTAAACCATACCTATATTATATTCGTATTATTTAACTATTAAAATGAAGTTAGTTTGGATTGGCTGGCCTTGTCTTCATAAGAGGCGCCATCACGACCGGGTTGGGATTTTGGGTCGTGACATGAATATTTTTCCTTGAATTGTTATGATGCGTTGCATGTGGGAGCTGGTGGCACGCCTGCCACAAGATGTTGTGAATTGAGGGCGGGTTACGCCTACCACAAAGTTTCTTCTATTCGGCATAAAGTTGATGGGCAACTAGATTAGTTGAGTAAGAATTGTTAGGAGTCGAAGAGGTCCAGTGTCGAAATAATGGGTAGTGTTTTAGGAGTCCGTTAGAAGTTTAAAGGGTCCAGTGTCACATTAGTAAAGTCGTGTCAAGAGTCAACGAAATGATAATTGGGTTGGGAGGTTAGTTGTAGGATATTGACTGTAATTGAGTACTGATATTGATCGAGCTAAATAGAAGTCAAGTTTGGTCTGGTTATAGGTGAATTTACCCCTAGCCAGTATGATTGTGTTGCTGTTATTTGTTGCCTTGCTGGGAAGTTGTTATCTTGATATGTTCCCTTGCCGAGATTTCTTGTGATTGTTGTGATGATGAAAGTGGGAGCGGGTGGCACGCCTGCCACGAGATATTATGAAAGTGGGAGCGGGTGGTACGCCTACCACAGTATATATATTATGAAAGTGGGAGCGGGTGGCACGCCTACCACGAGATATTATGAAAGTGGGAGCGGGTGGTATGCCTACCAAAATATTTATTGTAAGTGGGAGCGGGTGGCACGCTTGCCACGAGATATTATGAAAGTGGGAGTGGGTGGCACGCCTGCCACGAGATATTATGAAAGTGGGAACGGGTGGTACGCCTACCACAGTATATATATTATGAAAGTGGGAGCGGGTGGCACGCCTGCCACGAGATATTATGAAATTGGGAGCGGGTGGTATGCCTACCATAATATATATTGTAAGTGGGAGTGGGTGGCATGCCTGCCATGAGATATTATGAAAGTTGGAGCGGGTGGCACGCTTGCCACAAGATATTATGAAAGTGGGAGCGGGTGGTACGCCTACCACAGGATATATTGTAAGTGGGAGCGGGTGGCACGCCTGCCACGGGATGTGATGTATGTGGGAGCGGGTGGCACGCCTGCTACAAGAGGTTACTGTAAGTGGGAATGGGTTGCATGTGGATTGTATTAAATTTTGTTGTATTAATGTCTGAAGCAGTTTTCTTCCTTATTCATTGATTATTCGTTTCGTTTTATTTGTCTGCTATTCCGATGTATGTTTTCCTTTTTCCCATTTAAATTGTTTATGTATTTTACCTTCTGCTGTAGATACACATATGCTTGAAATTGCACAGGTTTATCTGGAGTCTGGTCCTAGCCTCGTCACTACCTCGCCGGGGTTAGGCCAGGCACTTACCAACACATGGGGTCGGTTGTGCTGATACTACACTCTACACTCTTTTGTGCAGATCCCAGTACCGCAGGCTACGATCAGTAGGAAGCTTCCAGCCTCTGATTTTCAGGCGACCCAAGGTAGTTCTGTAGACGTCCGCGGACCTTGGAGTCCACTGTCCATTTCTTGTATCTGTTTCTCCTATGTAATCTAGAAACAGCATTTTGTTATATTCTTCAGACCCTTTTTGTATTACTCTTAAATAGTCTGTGAAACTGTGACACCAGATCGTGGGTAGACCATTGTGGATAGTTTATCGGAGATAGTTGTGTAAAGTATTAACTTTGCGTTTATTTCGCTTGTTGAATTACTGCTGTTCAATTGATGCATCTGTGATGTAATGAATTCATAAATAGAAACATGGTAGTTAGTCCGATTCACTGGCTTGCCTAGCTTTCACTAGTAAGCGCCATCACGACTCCCGAGGGTGGGAAATCCGGGTCCTGACATTTTTTCTGTAAAATACTGGCATAAAGCATTAATAGATGCTATAAAATATTTGGTGTCTTTTTTTATTATATGCTATCCATAAATTATCAATCAAACATCTTTGTGGTCTATCAATGACACATTCTAGTAAAACTTTAAACGACATGTTTGACGGTGGAAAAAATATTAAATTATATTTAAAAAAATATATTCTATCCATACTAGTCTATTCTACTAATGTTTGTGGCTTAAATAAAAGATTACCCAACATTATATGGGAATACGTGTCTGAGGGTGAGGCTTTCAGTCTTGGGATTTGTTGGTCTCATGCTGTTTGTCACGACCCTAGCCCCGAACCCGGTTGTGATGGCGCCTTTCATGAAGACAAGGCTAGCCAATTCAAACAAAACCTCAATTTAAGCAGTTAATTTAACAAGGAGACAGTACTAGGAAAATTTAATAACAGTAAATTGCGAAAACATAGCTAACCATCCTGACAACAGCCCAAACCGGTGTGTCACAATGTCATGAGCAGCTACTGAAATCCTAATAACAAGAATACTATTACAATATCTCTGGCACAATTGTCTGAAGAAAGTGGAAACAACAAGATAAAAGAGATATGGAGCTGTGGACGCCAATAGCTACCTCGTAGTCTCTGAATTATCGCTCTGACAGTCGTAGTCAATGCCTCGGAGCGGAATCAATAACGCCTGAATCTGCACACATGGTGCAGGGAGTAATGTGAGTATTTCCAACTCAGTGAGTAATAATCATAAATAATGGCGGAAAGCAAGCAACCACACAAAGCACAAGGCATTCTATAATGAAGCAGCTAAAACATCGTTCGTAACAGAAAATCAGTGAGAAATCCAAGTCAAATCTCTTTTCAACAGGTGAAAACATGAAATCCTTTTTGGTAAAAAATGTAAAGTACAATATCGCCCCTCGGGCTCAGTATCATTTAGAACACAGTATCGGCCCCTCGAGCATATCACATGGTATAACATCCGCCTCTCGGGCTATGTTTCACATCACAATATCAGCCCCTCGGGTTATATTTCACATTACAATGGGTACCCGCACTCACGGGGGGTGTACAGACTCCAAGAGGGCCCCCTTATGGCCCAAGCGCAATATCATATCTCGTGGCGGCGTGCCACCCGCTCCCATTTACATCATATCTCGTGGAGACGTGCCACCCGATCCCATTTACATCATTTAAAATATCATTTAAATCCCAAAACTGAGTACAAGTGGCTGAGTTGTAAAACAGTGGTAATCAATACGACTGAGTTCAAGTAATGCACCAAACAGTGAGGAACAGTGATAAATACCCCTGTAGGGTTCAAATAATTGGCACGAAGCCCAAATATGGCAATCAGCCCAAATCGTGATGATATCAAATAAGTTTCAATCAAATATGTAGTAGAAATCATCAATCGGGACGGACCAAGTCACAATCCCCAATAATAAATGACCCCACGCTCATCATCGAGCGTGTGCCTCACCTCAATATAGCACTACGATGTGCAATCCGGGGTTTCAAACCCTCAGAACATCATTTACAATCACTACTCACATCAAACCGGCTAAATCTCTAGCCCACGACGCCTTTGCCCTTTGAATTGGCCTCCGCGCGCGTCGAATCTATCCAAAATTAGAACTAATATGTCATAATATGCCGGGGTAATAAAGCCCACGCGAATACTAAGAAAATCCGAAATTAGTAAAACCCGAGCCCCGGGCCCACTTCCCAAAATTCAGTAATTTTCACCTCAACGGGTTCCTTATCTCCCCACTAGTTCAACCATACAAAATTTATTGAATTCCTACATCGGTTCGACCCCCAAGTCTTAAAAACTAAACTTAAGGGTTTTTCACATATTTTCCCACTTAAATCACCAATTTAGTGCTAAATATAGCGATTTACTGGAGTCATTTGACCAAGATTGAGTTAGGAACACTTACCTCGATGTTTTCCTTGAAAATCTCCCAAAAATCCCTTCAAGATTAGCTGCAATCCGAGCTCTATAGCTCCAACTATGTTCAAGATGACCAAAACTCCTTCTTTTAAGAATTTGTCCAAGAAAGTCTCCTTTGGATGTAGTTTTGAGGTTGATTTGCCGTGATTTATGGTGTTTGGAGGTGTTTCTCTTGGTGGGTAACGACAGTGGGTTTTTGCATGGCAAATGGGCACTGATTTCTATTTATAAAAGGGTGAAAAATCAAGACAAAAACGCCCCTGTCAGGCCTAAAATGCGATCGCATATCTGTCGCATAACAGATATGCGGTCTGCATATTTGACGCGACCATCGCAAAGGTAACCCTAGCCTTCACTGCAATTTAGAACGAAGCATGGTTTGCGGTCCGCATGTCAAGAATGCGACCGCATTATTGACCGCATTTTCGATGTTAGTTTTTGTCTAGAAATCTATCTCGGTCTGCAGTCTCAGTGTGGTGAATATGCAGTCCGCAGACCGCATTTCAGACCGCATTCTTGATAAGAATCTTGCCCAGAAATCTGTTTGAGTTTGCGATCTCACTGTGGGATATGCGGTCCGCATTTGAGAAATGTGACAGCATGTTGACTCTGGTTTTTCTGTAGATTTTTCTTTCCAACGATGGAATGGTCCGTTTAACCACCCAAAACTCACCCGAGGCCACTAGAACCTCAACCAAACGTGCTAACATATCCCTTGACATTATTCAAACTTGTTCCAACCTTCGGAACGCTCAGAACAACCTATCAACACCAATTCGCGTAGGATTCAAGCCTAAGGATTTCAAAATCTTCTAAATCGCTCTTTTAATCTATCCCCAACCAAACCACGTCCGAATGACCTGAAATTTTGCACACAAGTCCTAAATCACATATCGAAGCTACAGCAACTTTCGGAATTCCATTCCAAACCTCGGATCAAAATCTCGCCTATCAACCGGAAATCGCCAAAAATTCTAACTTCACCAATTCAAGCCTAATTCTACACGGGACTTCCAAAACCAATTCCGATCATACTCCTAAGTCATAAATCACCTCCCGAAACTAACCGAACCGTCGGAACTCACATCCGAGCCCTCTAACTCATAAGTCAACATCCGGTTGACTTTTTCGGTTTAAACCTTCTTGAAAGAGACTAAGTGTCTTGTTTCTTACCAAATCCACCCAGCACTCAACTACTCAACTTGATTACATAAAACACAGCTAACGAAGCATAATAAGGCAGAAACGGGGAAAAACGGAGCGGTAACTCATGAGACGACTAGCCGGGTCGTCACACTGTCACTTGCAAAATATGTCTATTAGTTAACAGTAATTATTGACCTACTTAGCTGGTCTGCTTAGTTATTATCCTTTCTTTTAATATGTTCAAATCTTAGGTTATGGAATGATATAGTATCAACGAAGTTCAACCATCTTCTTCTACTACTATTCTTTTCATTTATCTTTTGGTGGAATCTTACTATAGCCTCACAGTTTGTTTTAATTAATACTTCTGGTTTGTTTAATATATAGAGTCTGAAACTGTTTAGTCCATAGATTACAACTAAAACTTTATGCATCTATACTACTCATATTTCCTTTTTCTTTATATTTCCCGCTTTGGTAAGGACATATTTTTTCTTCACTTTTATCACTGTACTTATTGGCTTTTGGTTTTAGTACTGCTCCCAATCCTTCAAAACTTCCATCTGTTTCTATAATTAAATAGTCTATTTCTAACGGCATTAAATCAGAAATATTTTTTATTTCGTCTTTAATTTTCTGTACTAATTTTATATCTTCTGTATTAAAATATTTTTTTCATGTAGAACCTATCTTAGCATATAAAGGCCTTGTTATTTTGCCTAGATCTTTTATGAAACATCTAGGGTAATTTACTATTCCTAGAAACTTTTATAATTCTTTAGTATTGCCTAATTTGTCTGACATTTCTGAGGCCTCTTTAGCTATATGGGGTTGTAATTTAATTTTTCAGTCCCCCATAACTACTCATAGGAAATTTATATAACTTTTACATAATTCCATCTTCTTTTTACTAATTATTATTTAATTATCTACAAATAATTGGAAAACTATTTGTAGATGTCCTAAATGTTCTTTTATATCTTTACTAAATACTAATATGTCATCTATATATACTAAAATAAATCTTTTATATTCTCCAAATATGCTGTCCATTTTTCTTTGAAAAATAGGTGGAGCCGTTTTTAATCCAAATGGCATTACTAACCATTCGAAATGTCCTTCAGGGCAAGTGAGTGATGTCTATTCTATACTTTCTTTATGCATTTTTACTTGTCAATATCCGAATTTACAATCGAATTTACTAAACATCTTTTTTCCTTATATTCTATTGATTAACGCTGTTTTATTAGATAACTTATATCCGTCTGTTTTAGTATTATCATTAAGTCTTTTATAATTTATTATCATTCTTGCCTTTCCTCTTACTATTTCACTGTGATTTCTTGCCATGAAAGTAGCCGATCTATGTCTAGAAGTAGATCTCCTTATTACACCTAAATTCATAAGTTCTTCAATTTTTAAAATCTTGTATCTTGATTTGTAGCTTCTATTGAGGCTGTTTCGATTAGATATTCTAGGTTTATTATGTCTAATTCACATATAATTTTATTATTTTCATTTTAAAGGTCTTTCTCTTATTATCTATATTTTATCTAATATTTTTATTATATCTTCTAAATCTTTTTCATTTTTTATTATTCCTATTTTTTCTATCCATGTTTTAACATTATATAAGTTTGTTTCAACATCTATCAAAGTATAATCTGTAACGACCCGACCGGTTGTTTTGCCTTATAGATCCCCGTTCCCCTAATTAGAGTCTCAGTATGTGCTTTTACTGTTCTATAACTTATGGGGGAGTTTACTTCAGGATTAGGAAGGGTATAGGTTGAAATCAGAACACTTGGTTCCTTAAGGTTAGCAAAAAGGGCTAAGCTTGACTTTGGTCAACATTTTGAGTAAAAGACCTCGAAACTGGGATTTGACAGTTCCAATAGGTTCGTCTGGTTATTTCAGACTTGTGCGTATGTTCGGATCGGGTTTTGGATGACCCGGGAGCATTTAGGCGCTTAATAGTGAAACTTGGCTCATTAAAGATTTTAAAGTACTTTAAATTTGGTTTAGAGTAGGTTTTGGTGTTATCGAGTTCCTTTTGGGATTCCAAGCCCGGGAATAGTTATGTATGGTGATTTAACACTTGCATGTAAAATTTGATATAATTCCGAGTAATTTAAGCACGTTTCCACGCGTTCGGAGTAAATTGGAAGAACTTGAAGTTCATAAGTTGATTCAAATTGGTTTGGGGTGTGATTCTTAGTTTCGATGTTGTTTTACACATTCCAAGGGTTCGAGTGAGTTTGTTTTATGATTTCAAAATTGTTGGTATGTTTGGGCGGGGCCCCGGGGGCCTCGGGTGTTAATCAGACCAGGCACGGACCAAGTTTGGACTTAGGAGCAGCAGCTGAAGCACCACGCTTCTGCTGCAATCGCACTTGCGGAGGACTAGCCGCAAGTGCGACCTCGCAGAAATGAGCCAGCAACCGCAAAAGAGGCCAAGCAGGAGAAGCCGAGGAACTGTAGATACGGGCGAGTGTGTGCACCTGCGAACGCATAGGTGCAGTAGAAGGGACCGCAGAAGCGGCCAAAGCCGCATGTGCGGCATGCGTGTCGTAGAAGCATAATCCATGTTTTAACATTATATAAGTTTGTTTCAACATCTATCAAAGTATAATCTGTAACGACCCGACCGCTTGTTTTGCCTTATAGATCCCCGTTCCCCTAAATTAGAGTCTCAGTATGTGCTTTTACTGTTCTATAACTTATGGGGAAGTTTACTTCAGGATTAGGAAGGGTATAGGTTGAAATCAGAACACTTGGTTCCTTAAGGTTAGCAAAAAGGGCTAAGCTTGACTTTGGTCAACATTTTGAGTAAAAGACCTCGAAACTGGGATTTGACAGTTCCAATAGGTTCGTATGGTTATTTCAGACTTGTGCGTATGTTCGGATCGGGTTTTGGATGACCCGGGAGCATTTAGGCGCTTAATAGTGAAACTTGGCTCATTAAAGATTTTAAAGTACTTTAAATTTGGTTTAGAGTAGGTTTTGGTGTTATCGAGTTCCTTTTGGGATTCCAAGCCCGGGAATAGTTATGTATGGTGATTTAACACTTGCATGTAAAATTTGATATAATTCCGAGTAATTTAAGCACGTTTCCACGCGTTCGGAGTAAATTGGAAGAACTTGAAGTTCATAAGTTGATTCAAATTGGTTTGGGGTGTGATTCTTAGTTTCGATGTTGTTTTACACATTCCAAGGGTTCGAGTGAGTTTGTTTTATGATTTCAAAATTTTTGGTATGTTTGGGCGGGGCCCCGGGGGCCTCGGGTGTTAATCAGACCAGGCACGGACCAAGTTTGGACTTAGGAGCAGCAGCTGAATTACCACGCTTCTGCTGCAATCGCACTTGCGGAGGACTAGCCGCAAGTGCGACCTCGCAGAAATGACCAGCAACCGCAAAAGAGGCCAAGCAGGAGAAGCCGAGGAACTGTAGATACGGGCGAGTGTGTGCACCTGCGAATGCATAGGTGCAGTAGAAGGGACCGCAGAAGCGGCCAAAGCCGCATGTGCGGCATGCGTGTCGTAGAAGCAGACCTGTAGAAGCGGGCTAGTGGTCCATAGAAGTGGTTCTAGGCCAACGGGGCAAGTGCCGCATTTGCTATGACTATTTCGCAGATGCAGAGCCGGAGAAGCGGCCAACCCTCCGCAGGTGCGAAATCACTAAAGGCATAATGGTCGATTTAATGCGGGACTTGGGCTATTTTGTCTCATTTTCACTCAACTCTTGGGCGTTAGGGCTCTTGGAAGGGGGTTTTCACCTAGCGCTTTGAGGTAAGTAATTTCTATAGTACATGAGTTTAAAACATAGATTATTGGTAGCTTTTAACATGTAAAATGGTGAAAGTCATGGGTTTAGATGAAAAACATAGGTTTTGACAAAAAGAAGATTTAACCACGAAAATAGTTAGCGAATAGAGTGAAAATTAAATATTTGAATTCGTGAGGTTATGGGTAACAACGTCCTTCAAAAAAATTTTGGGCTCCGGGAACGTGGTCCCGGGGGTGAATTTTAGGAATCCTTCAATTGGGATTGGGTAATCACTTTAATAGTTAGAATATGAACTTTTGAACATGTATTGATTATTTTGTGTAATATTTGACTAGTTTCGAGTCGTTTAGCACCAAGTTGAGGGTTTAAAGCATATTTGTGGATCGGAAGTGAACTTGAGAACGAGGTAAGTCTCTTACCTAACCTTGTAAGAGGGAAGTCATCCTCTTAGTTGTGTTTTGTGGTGAATTACTTGTGTGGGGAGCTACATACGCATTAGGTGACTACTGTCCGTGCGTAGCAATATTCCATGTGATATCCGAGTAGTCTTAGGTTTAAATCATGCTTTGCTGACACGTTATTTGATTATGCTTATTAATTGCCTTGCATAGAGCTGTGATAGAGGATTTCAAGATTTAAAGTTTCCAATTTAGACCTCTTATTATTGGAAAGAATTGAAGAATTATGTAATAACTTTGAAAAATCTATGTTCACTCACATCGCAAGTATTGACCCGAAATTTGTTGATAGTGAAAGAATTATTATTCTTTGCTTGTTGCTAAGATTTATTACTTGTTTTACAAATCCATTCTTATTTATAATTCTTGTATTTTATTGTTAGCCCATAGTAAGTGTCGAATTCGACCTCTCGTCACTACTTCTTCGAGCTTAGACTTGTTACTTACTGGGTACATGTTGTTTATGTACTCACGCAACACTTCTGCACTGACCATGTAAGTTCCGAGGAAGGTGCATCTGGTAGTCACCCCGGCGCACACCCCTGACACCCCGAGATTGAGCGGTGAGCAGCCTTCCGAGCTGTTCTGCAGCACCCGAAGTCTGTTTTTTGTTTTTTGCTCTCTGTCAACATCATTTTGGGCAGTAATTTAGTGTTTTGTATACTCTACTAGTAACTCATACACTTGTGAAACCAGGTTTTGGCACACAATCTAGTAGACTGTATGGTTTTGGGATTATGACCATTGTTATGATTGCACTTAGCTGCTTTTGTCTTATTTATTAAATTGTTGTTTCGTGACCGTTTAATTAATGGAAATCTAATTACTTTGAAACTTATTAAAAGGGAGAAACTACGTGGATAGTTTACTGTTGGCTTGCCTAGCGCCGGAGCTGGGCGCTATCACGGCCTATAGGAGAATTGGGTGGTGACAACATGGTATTAGAGTAGTAGGTTCACGTAGGTCTTACAAGTTATGAGAAGACCTAATAAAGTCTTGCGGATCGGTGCGGAGACGTCGTACTTATCTTCAAGGGTCTATAGGGTGCTAAGAAACTACTCTTTCTTTTTCTTTTATCGTGCAATTGATGTGATACTAAGTATCTTTCTCTTATTCTCTCATAGATGCTGAGAATGCGCGCAACGGATGTTCTAGACCCTAGAGGAGCTGCTCCCCTTGTTGATAGAGGACGAGGGAGGGCTCCAACCCGTGGTAGGGACGAGGACGTCCCAGAGTTGTCCCAGCTTGCCACCAGTGGATCCAACAGAGGATCCTATTATTGAGGAGCAGGGCGAGGTTCCTGCAACAGAGCCAGCACCAGTGGATTTCATGTCTGCACTGGGATTTCAGGAGGGCATAGTTCTTATGCTGCAGTTCATGGATTTTATGACTCAGGCTGGTCTATTCCCAGCGGACCCAGCCACATCTCAAGTTGGAGGGGGAGCACAGACCCCTACCGCTCAGGCTCCAGGACACGCAGCTACTGTATAACAGACCCCAGGCGCACTACCCGTGGGCGGAGCTCAGCCAGTTGCAGCAACTATAACAGACCGTACCAGCTACAGCCGGTGATCCCTGTAGGCTATCGGACAAATGGACAAGGCTACAGCCTCCTATTTTTGGGGGTGAACGACACGAGGATCCCAGGACTTTATTGATCGTTGTAGGGACAAACTGCACAACATGAGGATATTGGAGTCACAAGGGGAGGAATTTACTACCTTCTCGCTGGAGGGCAGGGCCCGTAGGTGGTGGCAGTCATATCTTCTTGGCAGACCCGCAGGTTCCCCTCCCATGACTTGGGACCAGTTCACACGCCTCTTCTTCGACAGGTATATTCCACCCTCACAGAGGAAAGAGTCGCGATTTCAGTTCGAGCAGCTCCAGCAGGGCTAGATGTCGGTGACCAACTCTAAGGCGAGATTTTCTCAGTTGTCTTGCCATGCACTTATGACACTTCCGACCTATGCACGCAGCTAGCTAGCCACTATGGCCCGAGAGGTTGATATGGGGACTTCTTACGAGCTAGTTATAGAGATAGCTTGGAGGATCAAGGGTGCACGTCAGCATGGTTGAGAGCAGGCTATGAGGGATAAGTGGTTTCGGTATTCTAAGGAGTTCAGTGTTACCTCGGCTGGGGGAAGGGGTCAGTTCGTGAGGGGTCAGTCTAGCAGGCCCACATATCCAGCACTGCTGCCACCTCGAGGTGCTATAGTGCGGCCCTACTTCAGCACTATGCCACAAAGTTCCTTTATGCCGCCAGCTATTCAGGGTTTCTTTACTGGGTATTCAGGTCTTTAGGGTCAGACTTTCAGTCAGCATTCCTCTATTCCGAGGGGTTGTTACCAGTACGGGGATTCTTTCCGCATGAAGAGGTTTTATCCCAGACTTTGGGGCAAGGCAGTACAACAGGGTCACCAGCTCATGATTTCAGCACCAGCTGCCGCACCAGTCGTCCGGCCACCCAGAGGCGAAGGGATGGTGGGTAGGAGCTATCCTAGAGGTAGAGGTCAGACAGGTAGAGGCCAGGCAGGTGGAGCTCCAATTAGATTCTATGCTTTTTCGGCCAAACCAGATGCAATGGCCTCAGATGTCGTGGTCACAGGTATTATTTTTGTGTGCGGTAGGGATGCATCTGTATTATTTGATCCAGGGTTTGCATATTCATATGTCTCATCTCTGTTTGCTCACTTCCCAGGTGTTTCCCGTGAGTCCCTGGGTGCTCCTGTTTATGTGTCCACACCTGTGGGTGATTATGTTGTTGTGGATTGAATCTAGTGGTCCGGTGTTGTTACATTCTGTGGTATGAGACTAGAGAGGATCTTTTATTGCTTGATATGACCGATTTGAGGTCATCCTGGGCATGGACTGGTTGCTTCCATATCATGCCATCCTTGATTATCATGCCAAGATTGTTACCTTGGCGATGCTAGAGTTTCCTAGACTGGAGTAGAAGGGCTCATCCGTTAGTACATCCAGTCACGTTATCTCTTTTCTGATGGCTCGACACATGGTCGAGAAGGGTTGTTTGGCTTATCTAGCCTATGTTCGGGATACTACTGTAGAAACTCCAGCGATTGATTTAGTGCCCGTAATCCGGGAGTTCACCAGGCATGCCCAGATTGTGATATTGATTTTTGTATTGATTTGGCTCCAGGTACAAAGCCTATATCATCCCACCGTACTGTATGGCTCCGAAGGAGTTGAAGGAACAACTTGAGGAATTCTAGCAAAGGGGTTTGTTGGACCGAGTGTATCACCGTGAGGTGCACCAGAGTTATTTATGAAGAAGAAAGATGAGACGCTGTGGATGTGCCTTGATAACTGCAAGTTGAATAAAGTCACCATTAAGAATAAGTACTTGTTGCCACGTATTGATGACTTGTTTGACCAGTTACAGGGTGCCAGGATGTTCTCTAAGATCGACTTGAGATCGGGGTACTATCAGTTGAAGATTCAGGATTCGGATGTTCTTAACACTGCTTTTCAGACTAGATATGGCCATTATGTGTTTCTAGTAATGTCCTTCGGTTTGACTAACACCCCGACAGCGTTCATAGAATTGATGAACAAGGTGTTCAGGCCCTATATTGATTCTTTTGTCATTGCCTTCATTGATGACATTTGGATCTCCTCACACAGCATGGATGAGCACGAACGGCATTTGAGAGTGGTGCATCAGACCTTGCGAGAACAGAAGCTATATGCTAAGTTCTCCAAGTGTGAGTTTTGGCTAGATTCTGTAGCATTCTTGGGACATGTTGTATCGGGCGAGGGAATTAAGGTTGATCCCAAGAAATTCGAGGCAGTTCAAAGTTGGCCTTCCCACCACATTGATCGAGATCAAGAGCTTCTTGGGGTTAGCAGGTTATTATCGCCGGTTTGTGTAGGTCTTCTCATCTATTGCAGCACCTTTGACTAGATTGACGCAGAAGAGTGCTCTTTTGCGATGGTCCAATGAGTGTGAGGTGAGCTTTCAGAAGCTCAAGACTGCATTGACTTCAGCACCGGTGTTAGTGTTACCTTCCGGTTTGGGGATTTATACTATGTATTGCGACGCTTCATGCGTTGGTTGGGATGTGTATTGATGAAGGAGGGGTGAGTTATTGCATATGCTTCATATCAGCTGAAGCCCCATGAGAAGAATTACCCGGTGCGTGATTTGGAGTTGGCTGCGATTGTTCATGCTCTTAAGATATGTAGGCATTATCTTTATTGGGTGCCCTGTGAAGTTTACACCGATCATTGCAACTTGCAGCATTTATTCAAGTAAAGGGATCTCAATTTGAGGCAGCGCAGGTGGCTTGAGTTACAAAAGGACTATAATATCACCATCCTTTATCATCCGGGCAAGGCGAATGTGGTTGCGGATGCCTCAAGCAGAAAGGCAGAGAGTACGGGTTGCTTGGCATTCAGTTCAGTAGAGGAGAGGCCATTGGCTTTGGATGTTTAGTCCTTGGCCAACAGACTTGTGAGGTTGGATATTTCAGAGCCCAGTCGAGTCCTTGCATATGTCATTGCCAGTTTTCACTATTGGAGCAGATGAAGGCTCGTCAGTTGGATAAACCACACTTGTTGGTTCTCAGAGAGACGATACTACAGGGTGGTGCCAAGGAGGTTACTATCCGCGAGGATGGTGTTCTGCGACTCCAGGGTTGTCTATGTGTTCCTAATGTTGATGGGCTGGGGGAGAGGATTCTAGAGGAGGTACACAGTTCTCACTATTCTATTCATCCAGGTGCTATGAAGATGTATCGCGACCTGAGGCAGCATTATCGGTGGCGGCAGATGATGAAGGACATTGTTGAGTATGTTGTGAGGTGTCTAAATTGCCAGCAGGTTAAGTATGAGCATTAGAGGCTAGGTGGCCTACTCCAGCAAATGACTATACCTGAGATGAAATGGAAACGCATTACTATGGACTTCATAGTTGGGTTATTGTGGACCTTGCGGAAGTTTGATGCATTTTAGGTCATTGTTGATAGGTTGACCAAGTCGGGACACTACATTCCAGTTTTGACCATGTATACTTTAGAGATGTTGGCCCTGATTTATATTCAAGAGAGACTTCAGTTGCATGGTGTGCCAGTTTCCATTCTATCAGATAGAGGCCCTCAGTTTACTTCGCATTTTTGGAGAGCATTACAGAGTGAGTTGGGGACCCGGGTAGAGCTCAGCACAACCTTTCATCCGCAGACCGATGAATAGTCAGAGCGGACAGTACAGATCTTGGAGGACATGCTCAGAGCTTGTGTGATTGGCTTTGGAAGGCAGTGGGATCGATTCTTGCCTTCGGCTGAATTTGCTTACAACAACAGTTATCAGTCCAGTATCGAGATAGCTCCATTTGAGGCTTTATATGGTCGGCAATGTCGTTCATCCATCGGATGATTCGAGCCCGACGAGGCTAAGTTATATGGTACTAATTTGGTGAAGGATGCCTTGGAAAAGGTAAGGTTGATTCAGAAGCGACTTCGTACAGCACAGTCCAGAAAGAAGAGTTACATGGATCAGAAGGCGCGTGACTTATCATTTATATTGGGCGAGAAGGTTCTCTTCAAAGTCTCATGAGGAAGGGGACCATGAGGTTCGGGAAGAAGAGCAAGTTGAGCCCAATTTTTATATGTGATTGAGTTGAGTAGTTTGCGTTAGGAGTGAGTTTGGCAAGAAATGAGACACTTAGTCTCTTTTAAGAAGGTTTAAGCTGGAAAAGTCAACCGGATGTTGACTTATGAGTTAGAGGGCTCGGATGTGAGTTCTGATGGTTCGGTTAGCTTCAGAAGGTGATTTATGACTTAGGAGTGTGATCGGAATTGGTTTTGGAGGTCCGGTGTAGAATTAGGCTTGAATTGGTGGAGTTAGTATTTGGCGATTTTCGGTTGTTAGGCGAGATTTTGATTCGAGGGTCGGAATGGAATTCCGAGAGTTACTATAGCTTCGTATGGTGAAAGACTTACATGTTTCACCGGTTGAAAGGAGTTTCTACTTGAATTCTCACCGATTTAATGTTTTAATGATGTTTTATTGCTTCAATATGGATTGCCTTGTGCTTTGTGTGTAGTTTCTGCTTTCCGCCATTATTTATGATTATTACTCACTGAGTTGGAAGTACTCACATTATTCCCTGCACCATGTGTGCAGATTCAGGCGTTAGTGATTCCGCTCCGAGGCATTGACTATGATTGTCAGAGCGGTGACTCAGAGACTACGAGGTAGCTATTGGCGTCCGCAGCCCCGTATCTCTTTTATCTTGTTGTTTCCACTTTCTCCAACTAATTGTGCCAAAGATATTGTAATAGAAATTTTGTTATTAGGATTTTATTAGTTGCTCATGACTTTGTGACACCCCGGTTTGGGCTGTAGTCGGGATGGTTCATTATGTTTTTCCGCAAATGACTGCTATTAAACTATGTTGTGTTGTTCTCTTGTTAAATTAACTGCTTAAAATGAGTTATGGTTCAAATTGGCTGGCCTTGTCTTCACGATAGGCACGACCGGGTTTGGGATTTGGGTCGTGACAGCTTGGTATCAGAGCCTAGGTTACATAGGTCTCACGAGTCATGAGCGGGTTTAGTAGAGTCTTGCGGATCGGTACGCAGATGTCTGTACTTATCTTCAAGAGGCTGCGGAACCTTTTTAAGAAAAACTTCATATTCTTGATATCCTTTTCGTGCGGTTTTATTCTATTGAGGCTTATGCCTTTATTTCCTTCCTACTCAATCTTATGCGGCGCGAAGCTCTTGTTATCAGTGTGATACGGTGTCGTCGTCCTCGTTTGAATGCATTATGGTTCGTCGGTGTTACGGTCATCTTAGATTTTGCCTTCGGGCATGGTGCTGTGAAATGGTGCCTGAGGGGTGGTTGCCAGGGATAGCTGTGTGCAGCGGTTCATAATCGAATTAGTATTTCTAATGTGGATGGCTCGAGAAAGATGATCTTTGAAGAGGCTTAGAGTCGATAACATTTTATTGGTTCGGGTGCTACAGAGATGGATTTCGATTTGATGCAAGAAGTGTTTCGTGGTGGTTGAAGTATTAGCAGGCCAAGTATGAGAAGCAGAGGTTGAAAAGTTGCTTAAAGGAGATGGTTCATGAGTATTAAGACGATGTGGTCTCGCGATTCGGGTCACTCGAGGTGAATGCGAATTGAGTTCACTATGTTGTGAATGGAGCTATTATATTTCTAAGTCAGGTCAAGAGTAAATTGAAAGAAATTAGGTCGGTTAGCAATGGTTTAATTGGTGTGATGGTGGCAATGATTAGTTCCTTCGGCGTGTGAAGTTTTACATGTGGTATGTGGTTGTACGTGCAAGAACGATAGCTACCATGACTTGATTGATTTGAGAGATATTGCTTCGAATGGCCCTTTTGTGTGAATGGACTCCGGAAGAGTCATGATGGTTTACAACACAACTTGAGGTTTGTATTTTCTGTGGTTATGGGAATTCAGTTGCATGTTGCCATGGTTATTCTGAAATGAGTTGAGTGAAGGGGGTTCTAGCCAATGAAGTATTCATTCTACTAATTGTTCAGGGGTTATGAGAAATTCTTTTAATCTCGCGTAACGGTATCATGTGTGGATCGAGTTGCGTGCCGCAATAGTGTTATGTTGAGTACGGTCCCCTATACCTATTCTTGCGTATTTTATTTCTCATCCTTTGAGAAGGGTTCGTGACATCTGTTTGACCGTTTTATTCGTTGCGCAGGCTGGATAATTCTTTTCCAGAGTTTGTTCCTCCTTATGTGTCATGTTCAAATGGTAGCTTGTCGGCGCATTGATGGCGCCATATGAGAGCTGAGTCGGTGTTTGAGGCGGCTTATTATGTGAGCAGCTTGCACCGAGTGAGACGAGATTATTGGAGCTGAAATCTATGCAATCAGATTTATATAAGGCACATTAAAAGGAAACATCATTATTCCAGTTATTATGGTCGGAGGATGTTATTATGGGCAATCGACTTATATGGTGAGTTTGTGAATTTGCACCCTACTACTGTGTTTATCCCTGTTGGGATATTTTGATAGTCTTAGCCGTGTCTATCATTTTTGTTTTGTACACTATTGACGGCTATGAGTCCAAAAGTGACTTTCTGTTACTCACTACAGTGGGTTTTGATGTAATTTCGAGATATCTGATTAAAGCCTTGTGAATTATATGCCCTACCGGTATGGGAGTTCATTATGTGTCGTGATTTCGATTAAAGGAAATTATTTGTAAAGGAGAAATGGATAGATTTCGGTTGGCACGAGTGCATATTACTTGTGATTCAGAGTTGAGGACGAGATCCTCACATTTTTATTATGATGTGAAAAGCTTAAACTGGCTTATAAGCCGCGGTGGAAGTTATATAAGGACGAGATCCTTGTGATGAAAATTTATATGTTTTAAATTCTCCCACTTTTAAATTAAATTTGTACTATAATACTGATAGGCAGCCATGCCTGTTAGGCTTATTTGATAATTCTTCTATGTATTTTTGTGCATATTTTGCCATATTCGTGCTGTAATTATTTAGTTTTAGCCTACAAGGGGGGTATCCAGGTGGCATTAAATGTGACTCGTTAATTCGAATAAATAATTATGAGGTCTTCATGCCTCGTGAATTACTGTCAGAGTTGTGGAAATTTGAAAAGAGGTTTTGGTTAAAATGAGGTTAATTGACGATGTTGGGATTAATTATGAACAGCTATTATGACCAGAGACGTGGTTATGGGCATACATATGATGGGCGCGCAAGCACGAGTTGCTACAGCCAATTGAGACTTACATGCCATGTTGAATTAATTGGGCTGTGAGATATTTGGCTTTGAAGTTTATAAATGTGGATAAAAGAAATAATCTTCAATTGAGAAGGCGTTGTCGGATCCATGTTAAATTTACGGTGACGTAGAATTGCCCGCAAGTGTATGTAATAATAGACATAGAAATTTAATGTCCTCGGAATAGTCCTTAGCACGTTCGAGGACGAACGTATGTTTAAGTGGGGGAGAATGTGACGACCCGGCCAGTCGTCTCATGAGTTATCGCTCCGTTTTCCCCATTTTCCGTCTCATTATACTTCGTTATCCATGTTTTATGTGATTGAGTTGAGTAGTTCGTGTTAGGAGTGAGTTTGGCAAGAAATGAGACACTTAGTCTCTTTTAAGAAGGTTTAAGTTGGAAAAGTCAACCGAATGTTGACTTATGAGTTAGAGGGCTCGGATGTGAGTTCCGATGGTTCGGTTAGCTTCGGAAGGTGATTTATGAATTAGGAGTGTGATCGGAATTGGTTTTGGAGGTCATGTGTAGAATTAGGCTTGAATTGGTGGAGTTAGTATTTTGGCGATTTTCGGTTGTTAGGCGAGATTTTGATTTGAGGGTCGGAATGGAATTCCGAGAGTTGCTATAGCTTTGTATGGTGATTTCGGACTTAGGTGTATGTCCGGATTTGAAATTGGAAGTCCGTAGGACAATTCAACGCATTTTGGCGAATGTTGGAAAATAGAAGATTTTGGAAAGTTTGACCGAGGAGTTGACTTTTTGATATCGGGGTCGAAATCCAGTTCTGAAAATCTTCATAGGTCCGTTATGTCATTTATGACTTGTGTGCAAAATTTGAGGTCAATCGGACTCGATTTGATAGGTTTCGGCATCGAATGTAGAAGTTGGAATTTGTTAGTTTCATTAGGCTTGAATTGGGGTATGATTCGTGTATTTAGCGTTGTTTGATGCGATTTGAGGCCTCGACTAAGTCCATATGATGTTTTAAGATTTGTTGATATATTTTGTTGAAGTCCTGAGGGCCTCGAATGGATTTTCGATGGTTGATGGAGTTTAACTTGGGCATTTCAAGAATGCGTCGATGTCGTCTTTTCAAGAATAAGTGGTATCATATTATGCAAATAGACACCAATTTCAATTTTAACTGAAGCATTACATCCGTATCGAAATTTCGGAATCATAGCAAAAAGAATCGTCCAATTCGGACATCGTATGAGAAAGTTATGCCTATTTCTGTGCCAGAAATTCTGTGGCTACTGGATCCAGCGCCACAGGCAGCGCCTGGCGCCACCTGTGGCGCCCGAGGCAGAAAAGTACTATAAAAACGGGGGTTTTGGCCATTTTGACAAAATAGAGTTAGGGGAGCTCGGTTTGGGCGAT
This sequence comes from Nicotiana obtusifolia, assembly GCA_002018475.1. Taxonomy (NCBI): domain Eukaryota; kingdom Viridiplantae; phylum Streptophyta; class Magnoliopsida; order Solanales; family Solanaceae; genus Nicotiana; species Nicotiana obtusifolia. Next base: position 181,092 of record MCJB01052630.1, on the reverse strand, counting down.
TTTTAGAAGGTTTTCCACAAATTTGAATGAGGTAAGTGTTCTTTATCATAAATCCTTCATAGATCATGATTCCATACTCATTTATATCATGAATCCATGAATCTATGGACGAAAAATCAGATTTTTTTTACCAAATCTTCCAAGAATGAAAATTTAAGATTTGAAAGACAATCCGATGTCGGAATTTGATAATTTTTGTATGGGTGAACTCGTTGGGAGATAAGAAACCCGTTGATGTGAAAATTTTTTAACTTCGAGAAGTGGACCCCGGGCTCGGGGTTTTGCTAATTTAGGGATTTCATAGTATTTGTTGATTGTTTTCGCATGGGCTTTGTTCCCTCAACATATTGTGACGCAATTGTTCTGAAATTGGATAGATTCGACGCACCTGGAGGCCAATTCGAAGGGCAAAGGCGTCATGGGCTAGAAATTTAGCCGGTTCGAGGTGAGTAGTGATTGTAAATGATGTCCTGAGGGTTTGAAACCTCGGATTTGCACATTGTAGTGCTATATTGAGGTGAGGCACACGCTCGGTGATGAGCGTGGAGTCGTTTACTACTGGGGATTATGACTTGGTCCGTCCCGATTGATGATATTTATTACATATTTGATTGAAAACTTATTTAATATCATCATGACTTGGGCTGATTGCCATATTTGGGCTTCGTGCCGGTTATTTGAACCCTTCGTGAGGTATCTATCACTGTTTTCTCACTGTTTTGATTCATTACTTAAACTCAGTCATATTGTTTTTCCACTGATTTACAATTCAGCTACTTTTACTCAGTTTGAGATTTAAATGACATTTAAAATGGGATCGGGTGGTACGCCGCCACGAGATATGATGTAAATGGGATCGGGTGGCACGCCGCCACGGGATATGATGTAAATTGCATCGGGTGGCACGCCGCCACGAGATATGATGTAAATTGGATCGGGTGGCACGCCGCCACGGGATCGGGTGGCACGCCGCCACGAGTTATGATATTGCGCTTGGGCTGTAAGGGGCCCCTCCCGGAGTCTGTACACCCCCAGTGAGCGTAGGGTACCCAGTGTGATGTGAATTATAGCCTGAGGGGCTGATATTGTGATGTTATGAGCCCGAGGGGCCGATGTTGTACCATGTGATATGCCCGAGGGGCTGATACTGTTTTTTATGATATTGCCCGAGGGGTGTGATTTTTAAAAGATACTGAGCCCGAGGGGCAGTTTTAAATGTTTTCTTTTACTTCAAGTCATCTACTTGAAAGACTTATATGTTTCACCGGTTGAATGGAGTTTCTACTTGAATTCTCACCGATTTACTGTTTTAATGATGTTTTATTGCTTCAATATGGATTGCCTTGTGCTTTGTGTGTGGTTTCTTCTTTCCACCATTATTTATGATTATTACTCACTGAGTTGGAAGTACTCACATTACTCCCTGCACCATGTGTGCAGATTCAAGCGTTAGTGATTCCGCTCTGAGGCATTGACTATGACTGTCAGAGCGGTGACTCAGAGACTACGAGGTAGTTGTTGGCGTCCGCAGCCCTGTATCCCTTTTATCTTGTTGTTTCCACTTTCTCCAACTAATTGTGCCAGAGATATTGTAATAGAAATTTTGTTATTAGGATTTCATTAGTTGCTCATGACTTTGTGACATCCCGGTTTGGGCTGTAGTCGGGATGGTTCACTATGTTTTTCCGCAAATGACTGCTATTAAACTATGTTGTGTTGTTCTCTTGTTAAATTAACTGCATAAAATGAGGTATGATTTCAATTGGCTGGCCTTGTCTTCACGAGAGGCGCCATCACGACCGGGTTTGGGATTTGGGTCGCGACAAGTTGGGAGGTTGCCAATGAGCTTGGTTTGCCTCCCAGTCTATCGGCAGCTCATCCAATTTTCCACGTGTCTTTGCTCTGGAGATATTATGCCGACAGGTCGCATGTGTTAGACTTCCGCACAGCCCAGTTAGATGAGAGCTTGGGTTTTGAGGAGGAGCCAGTTTCCATTGTTGGTAGGCAGGTACGCCAGTTGAGGTCCAAGAAGATTTCTATGGTAAAAGTTCATTGGAGGGGCCAACTAGTCAAGGAACCGACTTGGGAGGCCCAGGAGAACACGCGGAGCAGAAATCCACACTTGTTCAGCACTCCAAGTATGATTCTAGACCCGTTTGAGGACAAACGTTTGTTTAAGAGGAGGAGAATGTTACGACCCGACCGGTCATTTTGCCTTATTGATCCTCGTTCCCCTAAATAAGACTCCCCGTATGTGCTTTTACTATTTTATGACTTACGGGGAAGGTTAGTTCGGGATTTGGAAGGGTTCGGGTTGAAAGCGGAACACTTGGTTCCTTAAGGCTAGCAAAAAGGGTTAAGCTTGACTTTGCACAGCATTTTGAGTAAAGGACCTCGGAACCAGGATTTGACAGTTCCAATAGGTTCGTATGGTGACTTCAGACTTGGGCGTATGTTCGGATCGGGTTTTGGATGACCCAGGACCGTTTTAGGCGCTTAATAGTGAAACTTAGCTCAATAAAGGTTTTAATGTACTTTAAATTTGGTTTGGAGTAGGTTTTGGTGTTATTCAGGTCCGTTGGGGATTCCGAGCTAGGGTATAGTGATGTATGGTGATTTAAGACTTGCACACAAAATTTTGTGTCATTCCAAGTAATTTGAGCGAGTTCACTTTAAGATTTCAAACTTGTTGGTATGTTCCGGCGGGGCCTCGAGTACCTCGGGTGTTAATCGGACTAGGCACGGACCAAGTTTGGACTTAGGAGCAGCAGCTGAAGCACCACGCTTCTGGTGCAATTGCACCTGCGGAGGACTAGCCACAGGTGCAAGCTCGCAGAAGCGAGTCAGCAACTGCAGAAGCGGCCAAGCAGGAGCAGGCCAGGAACCACAAATGTGGGCGAGTGTGCGCACCTGCAAATGCACAGGAGCGGTAGAATGGACCGCGGAAGCTGCCAAAGCCGTAGGTGCGGCATGCGCGTTGCAGGAGCGGACCCGCAGAAGCGAGCAAGTGATCTGCATAAGCGGTTCTAGGCCAACTGCGCAAGAGCCACATCTACAATGACTGTTCCGCAGATGTGAAGCCGCAGAAGTAGCCAATCCCTCTGCAGGTGTGAAATCATTAAAGGCACAATGGTCCATTTAATGCAGGACTTTGGCTATTTTGGCTCATTTTCAGTCATCTCTTGGGCAATGTTGGAGCTCTTGGAAGGGGGTTTTCGTCTAGCACTTTGAGGTAAGTAATTTCTATACAATATGATTTTAAAACATAGATTATGGGTAGATTTTAACTTGTAAAATGGTGAAAATCATGGGTTTAGATGAAAAAACATAGGTTTTGATAAAAATAGGATTTAACCACAAAAATGGTTATGGAATGGAATGAAAGTTATATATTTGAATTTGTCAGGTTATGGATAACAACTTTCTTCAAAAATATTTCGGAATCCGGGCACGTAGGCTCGAGGGTGAATTTTAGGAAACTTTCAATTGGGATTGGGTAATCACTATAGTAGTTAGAATATGAACTTTTGAACATGTATTGACTATTTTATGTAACATTTGACTAGTTTCGAGTCATTTGGCACTGAGTTGAGGGTTTAAAGCATATTTGAGGACCGGAAGTGGACATTAGAACGAGGTAAGTCTCTTGCTTAACCTTGTAAGAGGGAACTCATCCCCATAGGTGTGTTTTGTGGTGAATTACTTGTGTGAGGAGGTTAGTACACACTTGGTGACGGGAGTCCATTCGTAGCTATATTCCATGTGATGTGCGGGTAGTCTTAGGTCTATATCATGCTTTATTGACACCGTATTTGATTATGCTTATTAATTGTCTTGCATAGAGCTGTGATAGAGGATTTAAAGATTTAAAATTTCCAATTTAAACTTCTTATTATTGGAAAGAATTGAAGAATTATATAATAACTTTGAGAAATCTATGTTCACTCACGTCGCAAGTATTTTTGCGAGCGAGGTATAATCCACTACTCTCATGGGAGCGGGCTGTTCGCCTCGGCAGGTTAATAGATGCATCTACAGTTCGTGTCGTTCGACCCTCGGCAGGGCGCAATATATTTCTGGATCAGGCAGTATGACCTCGGAATAAATCGTGCGTGATAATACTCGAAGCCTAATTTTATTTAATATTATTTTATGGAATGTGCGGTTATAGTTTTAATGTGACAGAAATTGACTCGAAATTTGTTGATAGTGAAAGAATTATTATTCTCTGCTTGTTGCTAGGTTGTATTACTTTTTTCATATAATCCATTCTTATTTATAATTCTTGTATTTTATTGTTAGCCCATAGTAAGTGTCGAAGTCGACCTCTTGTCACTACTTCTTCGAGGTTAGACTTGATACTTATTGGGTACATGTTGTTTATGTACTCACACAACACTTCTGCACTATCTGGTAGTCACCTCCTCGCACCCTGACACCCCGAGACTGAGTGGTGAGCTTCCTTACGAGCCATTCTGCAGCACCCGAAGTCTTTCTTTTCTGTTTTGCTTTCTGTCTACTTCATTTTGGACAGTAGTTTAGTGTTTTTTATACTCTACTAGTAGCTCATACACTTGTGACACCAGGTCTTGGCACAAACACTAGTAGACTCTATGGTTTTGGGATTCTCACTATTTTTATGATTGCACCTAGCTACTTTCGTCTTATTTGTTTAAATTGTTGTTTCGTAACCGTTTAATCAATGAAAATCTAAATACTTGGAAACTTATTAAAAGGGGGAAACCACATGGATAGTTTATTGTTGACTTGCCTAGCGGCGGAGCTGGGCGCCATCACGGCCTATAGGAGGATTGGGTCGTGACATAATATTTTTCTAATATATCTTAATTCTCATCATCTTCTAATAGTAGAATTTTAGACTCTTCTTTTATTTTACAACATGTTTTTTTATTTTTACATTCTTTGCAACATTCTTTTTGTTCCTTTTTGCAGGTCTTGCTGTTCTAGTTTCAGGCTTGTTCTTATTTTTATTTCAGTATTTACTGTTTGTACCGGCGTATGAGTAAATTTAAAAAAAATATCATGTCGTCTCTACTAATTAAACAACTACCGTTATTAAGTAAAATGAAACTTAATCCTAATACAAAATTTGCATTTTAAGTATCTTACCCATATTTTGTCTACCTTGTAACTAGGCTTGTAAAAGTCTAGACATGTGTTTACAAAACAAATTTGTAATTTATCTATATAATGTCCATATATATTATGTGTTCCATCTACTTGCATTGATGCTACTTGTTTATCTAAAGTTTTAATTAGATCTTTTGGGACTATTCTTTTATTTATTATACATCTTATACATCCAAAATCTACTAAGGTCATTGTTTCTATTTCATAATCCTCTATTTTGATTCTTGCAAGTATTTTATTGTACTTAATTTTTGTCTTCATTACATATCAATGCATCATAGTTTTCTATGCTCATTAATTCTTTATATTGTATGGGTTATGTTTTATTTTCTTCATTTTCTTCCAATTTTTTCTTTCCTTTTTCGAATTTTTATATTCTATTTTCTAATTCATTTATTCTCATCTCTAATGTCAGTACTCTTAAATTAAGTGTGGAATCATTTATCTCTTTATATTCTTCTTCTTTATTTAATTTCGTTTCATATTCTTTTTCTACGCCTATAACACATCCCTCTAAGTAACATAATCCGCACTTAGCTCTATTATTTTTGCTAGGATACCATTTACATATAATCCATTGATTATTATCTAATCCTTTATTTCTCTGAAATTGATGATTACATTCTTCCGATATATTTACTAATGTGTTTGCCTGTATTTCTTCTAAATCCAACTTTTTCGTTCCTATCTCATTTATTAATTCTTCTTCATCTGATTCTGAAGAGTCTAGTTGGTTTCGTTCTTCAATATCTACACTTACTATAGAGTATATGCTTTCGTCATCTGACATATATTTGTCCACATTTACTAAGGTTTCCTGAAAATCTTCTATTGATTGTGAGTTTTTTGTCTTGCTATTAATCCTTTTTGGGCATGTATTTGCTAAGTGTTCTATGCTTCCACAAGTAAAACATTCTAATTTATTCTTATAATTTCTCTCTTTCCTATATTTTCTAACATGTCTTTTTCTATCTATAAAAGGTTTTTGGCTGATGATTTTCTAAGATAATAATTCTATCTAGCATAGCCTCTATTATACTAAGGCTTATATTTCCTACATTTTTTCTTCTTATAATTGTCTTTATCATAGCTTTGGGTTGTGTATATTACATTTTTACAAAAACTTATATCATTTTATTTTAGTTGTTTTTGTATTTGCATGTTTGTTCATTTTTCCTGCAATATTTCCATTATATGCTGTATTTTGTGTCCAATAGACCATTTTGCGTTCAAATTTTGTATTATTCCTTCTCTTTTGTACCATTTTTCTTCTATTTCTCTAGCTAAAACTCCTGGTAGTTTGTTGAATAATTTTTTACCTAAGTCTTGGTCAAACGCATTTCCGCTAATTGTACAGTAATAGAAATAATTGGTTAAGAATTTCTTTATATAATGCCAACTACTTATACTTAATTGTTCTAATCTTATTAATATATTTTTCTGTAATATAACTAATCCACTATTTGGTTCCTCTCCTGTTATTAAATTATGTATTTTATTTGGAAACTATAAGGATTTGGTCCCATTACTATTAAAGCTTGAAATTCTTGTGGGAATTCAGACTTGTAGGCTTCCCATAATCTGTTTGTTGATTCTCTTAAGAAAGTGTCCATATATTTATACATTGTTTCTGCATCTATCTGATGATAGGCTTTTATATAATCTGCTACTACTATACCTTTCCAAAGGTCTATTATTGAGTTTCACATTTGTGGGTCATGAGCCGCTATATTTGATATTTTACCTTTACTTCCTCCTTATTGTAATCGAATAGGTTCCTCCATAGGCATTCTTTTTCCTGCTGGTCTTATATTTTCTGTTTCTATTTCTTGTCTCTTCTAGGTACATTTTCTGTACTAGTGTCTACTGTACATTGTTGGGTTGTCAGTTTTAATGGACTAGGGCTAACTGGTTGACTCTATTAATTCTTTTCGGCTTTTTAAGGAATCTGTTTCTTTATTGTCGTAACTATCATGTAGTTCTTCTAGAATTTTCTCAAAATTTTCTAGTTTCTTTTGTGAAGTAATCTCAGCTCTATATCCTCTATTATATGTTCTTAATCCGCATTTCTTTTAAAATGTCTTTCTGTTTCTTTTAAAGTTAGTTTCCCTTGTTTACATCATTCGCACTGGAGAGTTCTATTTTTATTTTACTTCATGAGTTCTCGCGCTTCTTCCAAGGCTATATCTACTTCAAAGTTATTTTGTGTTATTTCTACGTTCATAAGTTCAGTATTTTCTAATGTACTTTCGGTTTCATCGTCTAGTTCCTTCTGATTAGTATAATTATAACTTGTAAACCTAATTGAGGTTTTACCTTTAGAGTTTGTGTACATTAAGTGAGATTCTAGTTTTAGTATTTTTAGTTTTGCAAAATCTTCTAGATACCATTCTAATCCTGCATATTCTTTGGTTTATCTTTATTGGTTTTATTAATTTTATTACTATGTTCTCATTACTTCTACTACATCGTCTACTTTTATTTTAAATTTTATGTTACTATTAGTTGCCATTTTTCCTATAAATCCTACACATACTAATAAATTATTTCCATTGTTCATTTCTTCATATCCCTTAGTTTGTATTCCTATTTTAATATTTTTTCCGCTGTCATGTTTATCATAAAATTTGGACTTATGTAAAATACTCCTCCATATTTGTCATATCTACTTCTGTTAAACCTATTATAAATTTCTTTAAATCTGACCATCTATCATCATATACTACAACTAATACTTTTTAGTCCTTTTATTCGTATTTACTATTAGTTCCATATTCATTAAATTCCTTTTATAATTTCTTATTTGTTTTATTGATTCAGGATTAATCAAATTTATCGTTGATACTTTGTTGCCTATAGCTGATAATTATTCTTCTCGATAATGTCTATATAACTGTGAGTTATTTGCAAAATATTCTATGTCATAAAATTTTGTTGGGTTGAGTAACTTAATTGATTTTGTTGAAAGATATGTATATCTTTATCTATATTTATTATTTCGTCTAATTATTGATACTCTTCTTGTCTTTTTCTAGTTATGATTCTTGATAACATGTTATTACCTATACTCCGGGTCTTTCTTCGTTTGTTGTTCTGGTCCTTCTTGAAAAAATGTCCATTTTTCAGGTTTTCTTGTTAAGTTAAGTCTATCTTTTTTAGGAGTTATTTCTACCCTTTTTAGTTGTTCAATTAATATTTCTACTTCTCTAATTTTTGGAATTTCTGTTTCAGTTTTTACTTCTTTATCTTTTAATAATCTTATCCAAGTTCTTATTAAATTCTAGTAGCAATGCCATTATAGTTTTATTTTGATTTATTTTTATCTGGTCTGATCTTCCTTAAGGAATGTAGTATGTGAATCCTTCTGGGTTAGGCTAAAATTTTGTTGTAAACTTTAAGGCTCTATCATATACTGGGTCTAGATCGTTCATGAAAGAGAAATTTCTTTTAATGTTTCTATTGTTTCTTTTAATCCACTTATATCACTTGTTAATGCTTCTACCTGATATGCTATTTTTTCTGCTAACTTAGTCGTTTGTATTTCTAGTTCTTTGGGCTTTTCTGTAATAGTTCTAATTAGTTTTTCTATCTCATTTTTTGTAGGTATTTTTTCTGAGTTGAATTTATTATTTAAAAACTATATTTTTCTATCTATCTCTAACTTTTATAATTTTAAAAAGTCAAAATTTTGTTCTAATTTTTCCAAAAATTTTCTTTGTTTATTTTGTAGAGATTCTATTATATCTAGTGCTTTATTATGTTTTTATTATTTTCTTGTCATTTTTCACCAAAATTAATTACTAGATCTACCAAAGTATTATATTGCTTATTGTCTGTATATAATATATGTTCTCCACTACTAAAATTACACTATATGATTGAATTCTCTTTTAATATATTAGATCTACCAAAGTATTATATTGTTTATCATTTATATATAATATGTTCTCCACTGCTAAAATTACACTTTATGATTGAATTCTCTTTTAATATTCTATAATTCATAATAAGTCTAAATCATCACGATCCAATTTCTCCTATGGGCCGTGATGGCGCCTAAAGTTACCGCTAGGCAAGCCAATAGTGAACTAACCACATAACTATTTATTTTAATATTTTAAAAATAGTGATTTTTAATTAGTGCATAACCAGGAAGTAAAAATTTAATAAGATGAGAGATAAATAAATTTAAGAGCAAATGAGATAAGTAATTATCCCAAAAAAAAAAAATTCATCATGTGTCTATTAGCATAATTTCCAAGACCTGGTGTCACAAGTGTATGAGCTTCTAGTAGAATATACAAGAAATAAAAACTACTACACTACTTTCTGAAGTGAAATAGATAGAAAGTAAAAGCAAAAGGAAGACTTCGGGTGCTACAGAACGGGCTCAGAAAGCAGCTCACCGCAAAGTCTCGTGGAAATCAAGATGCTCCGCGGACTGATAATCAGATGCACCAGCCTCAGATCTTGCACGATTAGTGCAGAAGTGTAGAGTGAGTACATAAACAACAAGTACGCAGTAAGTATCTAGTCTAACCTCAATGAAGTATTGATGAGGTGTAACGACCCGACCGAACGTTTTGCTTTCTACAACCCTGTTCCCCTAGATAAGACTCCTAGTACATGCTTTTACTATTTTATGACTTGTGGGGATGGTTACTTCGGGATTTGGAAGGGTTCGGGTTGAAATCTGAACGCTTGGTTCCTTAAGTTTGGCTAAAATGGCTAAGTTTGACTTTGGTCAATGTTTTGAGTAAATAACATCGGAATCCAGATTTGACGGTCCAATAGCTTCGTATGATGATTTCGGACTTGGACGTGTGTTCGGATCGCGTTTTAGGTGACCTGGAAGCGTTTCGGCGCCTAATAGTGAAAGGTTGCTCTTTGAAGGTTTTGAAAGTTCTTTAAATTTGGTTTGGAGTAGGTTTTGGTGTTATCGAGGTCTAATTTTGTGATTCTGAGACCGAGAATAGTTTCGTAGGGTGATTTAAAGCTTGCACACAAAATTTGGTATAATTCTGAATAGTCTAATTATGATTCGGCGCATTCGAAGCGATTTGGAAACTTGAAGTTCATAACTTGATTCAATTTGGTTGTGGGGTATGATTCTTGGTTTTATTGTTGTTTTACGCGTTTTGAGATTTTGAGCAAGTCCGTATTATGTATACGGACTTGTTGGTGCATTTAAACGGGGTCCCGAGTGGATTGGGGGTGTTTCGGACCAGCCGTAGCTGAGTTGGGAAAACCAGAAATTCCAGTTCTGGTTTCCTTCTTCACGAACGCGGAAGGACCCACATGTTCGCAATGAAGGATTTGGGCGGTGGGGCAATTTGACCTTCGTGTTCGTGATAAGGGGGTCGTGTTCGTGGAGCCTTGAGGTCCCAGGCCTACGTGTTTGCGAAGGCCCCATAACGTTCGCGTAGAATAAAGGGACCTGGGGATGGTCAGTGCCAATTGCTTTTCACGTTCGCGAAGGTGCCCTTGCGTTTGCGTATGGCAGGGATGGTGCTTTTCTGCGTTCGCGAGGCCCTGGTTGCGTTCGCGTAGGCCAAGCTTTTTTGGGCCTGGCCGTTTGCCTTCGCGAACGCGAGGACTGTTCCGCATTTGCGAAGAAGAGGGTAGCTGGGCAGTGTGTTTTTAAAATAGAGACTTAGCCATTTTTGGGTTCATTTATTACACTCTTGGACGATTTTTGAGCTTCAAAAAGGGGGGATTTCAACTTAGCTATTGAAGGTAAGTAATTTCTACCAAACGTGAGTTTAATATGTAGATTATAGGTAGATTTTAACATGTAAATTTGTAAAAATTATGTGATTAGATGAAAAACCTAGATTTTTTATAAAAATGGGATTTAACCACAAAAGTGGTTAGGGAATTTAGTGAAAATCATATATTTGAATTCATGAGGTTATGGGTAATAGCTTTCTTAAAGAATTTTTAGAATCCGGACACGTGGGTCTGGGGTGGAATTATAGGTTGGGTAATCACTTTAATGGTTAGAATATGAACTTTTGAACATACATTGATTGATATATACAATATTTGACTAGTTTCGGATTGTTCGGCACCGAGTTGAGGTTTTAGAGTGAATTGGAAGCCGGAATGTGAGCTTTGAGATGAGGTTAAGTCTCTTTTCTACCATTGTAAGAGGGAACTCATCCCCTTAGGTGCGTTTTGTTGTAAATTACCTCTATGGGGAACTACATACACACTAGGTGATGAGAGTCCGTGCCTAGCTATATGCCATGTGATGTCCGGGGAGTCTAAGGTTTACATCATGCTTTGTTGGCACAGTTGTTTCATTATGCTTATTAATTGTCTGGAATAAAGCTTCCTGTTTAATCTTCCGTTCGCCTAGGCAGGTTAATAGATGCATCTATGGCTCGTGTTGTTCGACCCTCGGCAGTGCACAGTATGTGTATTTGTATTTTGTATCGGGCTGTACGACCTCGTCATAATTCGTGCGTGATAATTTATTTGGGATTTATTTGGAAAATTTACTTGATTTTTACTATCGGCAGAAGAATTATTTATTTATTTCTTGATATTGAGTTTCAGCTAATTTATATAGCCCATGTCTATTTGAAATTTTCATTATTTTATTGTTAGCCCATAGTAAGTGTCGGAGTCGATTCCTGGTCACTACTTCTTCGAGGTTAGACTAGATACTTACTGGTTATATGTTGTCTATGTACTCACGCTATACTTCTACACTAACCGTGCAGGATCTGAGACTGGTGCTTTTGGTTATCATTCCGGCGCGCATCCTTGATTCCACAAGAGGTTGCGGTGAGCTGCTTTCCGAGCCCGTTCCGTAGCACCCGAAGTCTTCCTTTTGCTTTTATTTTCTGTCTATTTCATGTCAGACAGTAGTGTGGTATTCTTTTGTATATTCTACTAGTAGCTCATACACTTGTGACGCCAGGTCTTGGAGATTATGCTAGTAGACACTTGTTGATTTTGGAGTAATCACTTCATCCTATTAGCTTTTATAATTATTTACTTTCTCATTTTATTAACTTTATCACTCCTTGATTATTGAATAATTAAAAGTCAAGTATTTCAAATTCCTAAAAGAAAAGATCACATGATTAGTTCACTGTTGGCTTGCCTAGTGGTAATGTTGTCGCCATCACGGCCTATAGGAGAAATTGGGATGTGAGAACATGGTATCAGAGCACTAGGTTCACGTAGATCTCACATGTTATGAGTAGGCTTAATAGAGTCTTGCAGATCGGTGCGGAAACGTCCGTACTTTTCTTCGAGAGGCTATAGGGTGTTAGGAAAATACTTCTTCTTCATCTCTTATCGTGCAGTTGATGTTATACTAAATATCTTTCTCTTATTCCGTCACAGATGGTGAGAACGCGCACAACGGATGTTCAAAACCCGGGAGGAGTTGCTCCCCCTGTTGCTAGAGGCCGAGGCAGAGGCCGGGGAAGGGCACCAGCCCCAGGTAGGGGATGAGGACGACCCGGAGTTGCTCCAGCTATGCTACTAGCTGATCCAACAGAGGATCCTATTACCGAAGAGCAGGGCGAGGTGCCTGCAGCGGAGCCAGCCCCTGTAGATTTCATGTCAGCATCGGGCTTCTAAGAGGTCATAGGCCGTATGTTACGGTTCATGGACACTATGACTCAGGCTGGTTTATTTTCAGCAGACCCAACCACATTTCAGGTGGGAAGGGGAGCAAAGACCCCTGTTGCTCAGGCTCCTGGGAATGCAGATGTTGTATATCAGACCCCGGGCACACTACCCGTAGGCGGAGCCCAGACAGTGGCAAAAGCTATACCGGAGCCCATTCCAGTTGCAGTCGGCGATCCACATAGGCTATTGGACAGATGGACCAGGCTACAGCCTCCTGTCTTTTGGGGGGAGCGACACGAGGATTCCCAAGACTTTATTGATTGGTGCAGGGACAGACTGCACAACAGGAGGATATTGGAGTCTCATGGGGTGAATTTTACTACCTTCCATCTAAAGGGCAGGGCCCGTAGGTGGTGGCAGTCACTTCTTCTTGCCAGACCAGCAGGTTCTCCTCCCATGACCCGATATCAATTTACACTCCTTTTCTTGGATAGGTATATTCCACCCTCTTAGACGAAAGAGTTAGTTTCAGTTTGAGCAGCTCCAGCAGGGTCAGATGTAAGTGAGTGATTACGATGCGAGATTCTCTAAGTTGTCTTGCCATGCACTTATGATACTTCCTACTTAGGCAGAGGGAGTACGGAGGTGTGTTGCAGGTTTTCACTCCGATATTTAGGCCACTATGGGGTTGAGATGGGGACATTTTACGAGCTAGTTGTGGAGACAGCTCGCAGGATCGAGGGTGTCCGTCAGCGGGGCCAAGAGCAGATGCCGCGGGACAAGTGGTTTCATTATTTCAGAGGGTTCAGCGGTGCCCATCTTTGGGCGGGGGTCAGTTTGGGAGAGGTCAGCCTAGTAGGCTCAAATATCCAGCACTGCCGCCTCCCAGGGCTGCTCCAGTGCGACCTTATTTCAACGTCTTTCCAGAGTGTTCCTACAACCCAACAGCTATTCACACTTCAGGGAAGCAGTCCACCGCTCCGAGGGGTTGTTATGTGTGCGAGGATCCTAGCCATATGAAGAGGTTTTGTTCCAAAATTCGAGGTAAGGCAGTACAGCAGGGTCATCAGCCCATGATTTCAGCACCAGCTGTCCGGCCACCCAGAGGCGAAGGGAAGGCGGTTAGGGGCCGTCTTAGTGGTGGAGGCCAGGAAAGTGGAGACCAGCCAGTTACAGGTCAGTCATACGAAGACCAGCCAGTTGGCCCTCCAGCTAGGTTCTACGCTTTTCCGGCCAGACTAGACGCAGTGGCCTCAGATTTTGTGATCACAGGTATTATTTCTGTCTGCGGTAGGGATGCTTCGGTATTATTTGATCGAGGGTCTACCTATTCATACGTGTCATCTCTGTTTGCTCATTTCCTGGATATTCCTCATGAGCCCTTAGGTACTCCTGTTTTTGTGTCCACTCAAGTGAGTAATTCCGTTATTGTGGATCGGGTGTATCGGTCCTGCATTGTTATATTCTGCGGTTATGAGAGTAGAGCATATATTCTACTGCTTGATATGACTGACTTTGAGGTCATCCTGGGCATGGACAGGTTATCTCCATATCACGCCATCCTTGATTGCAATGCCAAGACTGTTACCTTGGCGAAGCTAGAGTTACCTAGATTGGACTGGAAAGGTTCGTCTGTCAGCACACCTAGTTGGATCATCTCTTTTATGAAGGCTCGACACATGGTTGAGAAGGGTTATTTGACTTATCCAGCCTATGTTCAGGATACTACCGTAGAGACTCCTGCGATCGATTCAGTATCCATAGTCTGGGAGTTCTCTGATGTGTTTCCTTCTGATCTTCCAGTCATGCCACCAGATCGTGATATCGATTTCTGTATTGATTTGGCTCTAGGTACCCGGCCTATCTCTATCCCATCGTACCGCATGGCTCCGAATGAGTTGAAGGAGTTGAAAGAACAAATTGAAGAAATTCTAGCAAAAGGGTTCGTCATACCAAGTGTATCACCTTGGGGTGCACCTATGTTATTTGTGAAGAAGAAAGATGGGACTATGCGGATGTGCATTGATTACCGCCAGTTGAACAAATTCACCATCAAGAACAAGTACCCGTTGCTGCATATTGATGATTTATTTGACCAGTTGTAGGATGCTAGGGTGTTCTCTTAGATCGACATGAGATCGGTTACCATCATTTGAAGATTCAGGATTCGGATGTTCCGAAGACTGTTTTTCAAACTAGATACAGCCATTACGAGTTTCCAGTGATGTCCTTCGGTTTGACTAATGCCCCGGTGGTGTTTATAGATTTGATGAACAGGGTGTTCCGGCCATATATTGATTCATTTGTCATTGTCTTCATTGATGACATTTTGATCTACTCGTGCAACATAGAGGAGCACGAGGAGCATTTGAGAGTGGTACTTCAGACCTTGCGGGAACAGAAGATATATGCTAAGTGCTCCAAGTTTGAGTTTTGGCTAGATTCAGTAGCATTATTAGGGGATGTTGTATCGGGCGAGGGTATCAAGGTGGATCCCAAGAAGATCGAGGCAGTGCAGATTTGGCCTCCTCCTACCATGGCGGCTGAGATCAGGAGCTTCTTGGGGTTGGTAGGTTATTATTGTTGGTTTGTGGAGGGCTTCTCATATATTACAACACCTTGGACTAGATTTACCCAGAAGGGTGCTCCGTTCCATTGGTTCGATTATTGTGAGGCGAGCTTTCAGAAGTGCAAGACAGCTTATTGACTATGGCACCGGTTCTTGTTTTGCCTTTCAGTTCGGGGATGTATATTGTGTATTGCGATGCTTCACGCGTTGTTTTGGGTTGTGTATTGATGTAGGAGGGGCGAGTTATTGCAAATGCTTCATGACGGCTGATGCCCCATGAGAAGAATTATCCTGTGCACGATTTGGAGTTGGCCGCTATTGTTCATCCTCTTAAGATCTAGAGGCATTATCTTAATGGGGTGTCCTGTGAGATTTACGCCAATCATCACAACTTGCAGCATTTGTTCAAATAGAGGGATCTCAATTTAAGGTAGAACAGGTGGCTTGAGATACTACAGGATTATGGTTATTACCATTCTTTATCATCCGGGCAAGACGAATATGGTTACAGATGCTTTGAGCAGAAAGGCAGAAAGCATAGGTAGCTTGGCATTCAATTTTGCGGAGGAGAGGCAACTAGCTTTGGAAATTCAGTCCTTGGCTAAAAGACTTGTTAAGTTGGATATTTTAGAGCCCATCCGAGTTCTTGCATGCGTCGTTGCCCAGTCTTCACTATTGGAGCAGATTAAGGCTTGACAGTTTGATAATCTGCAATTGTTGGTTCTCAGAGAGACAGTACTACGGGGTGGTTCCAAGGAGGTTAATATAAGTGAGAATGGTGTTCTACGACTCCAGGTTCGTCTACATGTTCCTAATGTCGATAGGCTTAGGGAAAGGATTTTAGAGGAGGCACATAGTTCTCGATATTCTATTCATCCAGGTGCTACGAAGATGTATCGCGACCTGAGGCAGTAATATTGGTGGCGGCGGATGAAGAAGGACATAATCGAGTATGTTGTTAGGTGCCTAAATTGCCAACACGTTAAATATGAGCACAAGAGGCCATGTGGCGTACTCCAGCAGATGACTATACCTGAGTGGAAGTGGGAGCGCTTTACTATGGACATCGTAGTTGGGTTGCCGCGGACCTTGCGGAAGTTTGATGCAGTTTGGGTCATAGTCGACAGGTTGACCAAGTTGGCACACTTTATTCCGGTTGTGCCCACATACCCTTCAGACAGTGTTGGCCCAAATTTAATTCAGGAGATTGTTCGGTTGCATGGCGTGCTTGTTTCCATCATATAAGATAGAGGCCTTAGTTTACTTTGCATTTCTGGAGGGCGGTACAGAGTGAGTTGGGAACCCGTGTAGAACTCAGTACAGCCTTTCATTCGCAGACCGACGGGCAGCCGGAGCGGACTATTCAGATCTTGGACAATATGCTCAGAGCATGTGTGATTGACTTCGGAGGGCGGTGGGATCAGTTCTTGCCCTTGGCCGAGTTTGGTTACAACTAAAGTTATCAGTCCAGCATCGAGATGGCTGCATTTGAGGCTTTATATGGTCGGCGATGTCGTTCACCCCTTGGATGGTTTGAGCCTGGCGAGGATAAGTTATATGGTACTGACCTGGTGAAGGATGCCTTGGAGAAGGTAAAAATGATTTGAGAGTGACTTTGCACCGCACATTCCAGACAGAAGAGATATGCGGATCAGAAGGCGCGTGATTTATCATTCATGGTGGGCGGGAAAGTTCTCTTGAAGGTCTCGCCGATTAAAGGAATCATGAGGTTCGGGAAGAAGTGCAAGTTGAGCCCAAGGTTCATAGGTCCATTTGAGGTGTAGAGATGAGTTGGGAGGTTGCTTATGAGCTTGCCTTGCCTCCCAGTCTATCAGGATTTCATCCGATTTTCCACGTGTCTATGCTCCAGATGTATCACGCCGACAGGTTATGAGGATGATCCAGTAGCCATTGTTGACAGATAGTTTCGCCAGTTTAGGTCCAAGAAGATTTCTACGGTAAAAGTTTAGTGGAGGGGCCAATAAGCGAAAGAGGCGACTTGGGAGGCCAAGGAGGACATACAAAGCAGATATCCACACTTATTCATCACTCATGTATGATTCTAGACCCGTTCAAGGACGAATATTGTTTAAGAGGTGAAGAATCTAACGACTTGACCGGCTGTTTTACTTTCTAGAACCTCGTTCCTCTCAATAAGACTTCCCATGCGTGTTTTTACTATTTTATGACTTGCGGGGATGGTTAGTGCCAAATTTGAAAGGGTTCGGGTTGAAATTGGAACCGTCAAATCCCGATTCCGATGTCGTTTACTCAAAACTTTGACGAAGTCAAACTTAGCCGTTTTAGCCAACCTTAAGGAACCAAGCATTCCAATTTCAACCCGAACCCTTTCAAATTTGGCACTAACCATCCCCGCAAGTCATAAAATAGTAAAAACACGCATGGGAAGTCTTATTGAGAGGAACGAGGTTCTAGAAAGTAAAACAGCCGGTCAAGTCGTTGGATTCTTCACCTCTTAAACAATATTCGTCCTTGAACGGGTCTAGAATCATACATGAGTGATGAATAAGTGTGGATATCTGCTTTGTATGTCCTCCTTGGCCTCCCAAGTCGCCTCTTTCGCTTGTTGGCCCCTCCACTAAACTTTTACCGTAGAAATCTTCTTGGACCTAAACTGGCGAAACTATCTGTCAACAATGGCTACTGGATCATCCTCATAACCTGTCGGCGTGATACATCTGGAGCATAGACACGTGGAAAATCGGATGAAATCCCGATAGACTGGGAGGCAAGGAAAGCTCATAAGCAACCTCCCAACTCATCTCTACACCTCAAATGGACCTATGAACCTTGGGCCTATGCTCGAATCAGATTTTGGGTGACCTGGCGGCTTTTTGACGCCTAATAGTGAAAGGTTGCTCTTTGAAGGTTTTAAAGTTCTTTAAATT
This sequence comes from Nicotiana obtusifolia, assembly GCA_002018475.1. NCBI lineage: Eukaryota > Viridiplantae > Streptophyta > Magnoliopsida > Solanales > Solanaceae > Nicotiana > Nicotiana obtusifolia. Next base: position 162,873 of record MCJB01052630.1, on the reverse strand, counting down.
TGATTTGGAGTAGGTTTTGGTGTTATCGAGGTCCAATTTGGGATTCCGAGGCCGGGAACAATTTTGTAGGGTAATTTAACGCTTGCACACAAAATTTGGTGTAATTCCGAGTAGTCTAAGTATGATTCGGCCCGTTCCGAGCGATTTGGAAACTTGAAGTTCATAACTTGATTCAATTTGGTTTTGGGGTATGATTCTTTGTTTTGTTCTTGTTTTACGCATTTCGAGAGTTTGAGCAGATCTGTTTTATGTTTACTGACTTGATGGTGCATTTGGATGCGGTCCCAAGTGGCTCGGGGTTGTTTAGGACCGCCCGGAGCTGAGTTAGGAAAACTAGAAATTCCAGTTCTGATTTCCTTCTTTGCAAATGCGGAAGGACCCACGTGTTCGCGATGAAGGATTTGGGCAGTGGGGCAATTTTCCCTTCGCGTTCGTGATTATGGGGTCATGTTCGCAGAGCCTTGAGGTCCCAGGCCCACACGTTCACGAAGGCCCCATCACGTTCGCTTAAAAGAAAGCGACCCAGGGAGGGTCAGTGCCAATTGCTTTTCGCGTTCGCGAAGGTGCCCTCGCATTCGCGTTGGGCAGGGCTGGTGCTCCTCCGCATTCACGAGGCCCTGGTCGCATTCACGTAGGCCATGCTTTTCTGGGCCTGGATGATTTCCTTCGCGAACGCGAGGATTGTTTCGCGTTCGCGAAGAAGAGGATAGCTGGGCAGTGTGTTTTAAAAATTAGGACTTAGCTATTTTTGGGTTCATTTATTACACTCTTGGCGATTTTGGAGCTTCAAAAAGGGGGGATTTCAACCTAGCTATTGAAGGTAAGTAATTTCTACCTAATATGAGTTTAATACATAGATTATAGGTAGATTTTAACACGTAAATTTGGGAAAATCATGAGTTTAGATGAAAAACCTAGGTTTTTTCTTTTATAAAAATGGAATTTAACCACGAAAATTGTTAGGGAATTTAGTGAAAACCATATATTTGAATTCATGAGGTTATGGGTAACAACATTCTTTTAAAATATCCAGAATCCGAGCACGTGGGCCCGAGGGTGAATTTTAAGGATCCTTTAATTGGGGTTGGGTAATCACTTCAATGGTTAGAATATGATATTTTGACCATACATTGATTGATTTATACAACATTTGACTAGTTTCGGATTGTTCGGCACCGAGTTGAGGCTGTAGAGTGGATTGGAGGCTGGAAAGTGAGCTTTGAGACGAGGTAAGTCTCTTTTCTAACCTTGTAAGAGGGAACTCATCCCCTTAGGTGTATTTTGTTGTAAATTACTTGTATGGGGAGCTACGTACGCACTAGGTGATGAGAGTCCGTAAGTAGCTATATGCCATGTGATGTCCGGGTAGTCTTAGGTTTACCCCATGCTTTGTTGGCACCGTTGTTTTATTTTGCTTATTAATTGTCTTGAATAAAGCTTTCTCTTAACACTCCTTACTTTTGGAATAAATTGAAGAATTATATAATAACTTGGAGAAAATTATGTTCACTCGCGTCGCAAGTATTTCCGCAAGTGAGGTAAGTTTCACTACTCTCATGGGAGCGGGCCGTTCGCCTAGGCAGATTAATAGATGCATCTATGGTTCATGCAGTTCGACCCTCGGGAGTGTATTTGGATCGGGCTGTATGACCTCGGCATAATTCGTGCGTGATAATACTTGGAGCCCAATTATACTTGATATTGCTTTATTTGCTTGAGGTCGTATGACCCGATCCAACATACAAATAATTAGGCTCGAGGAATTATTACGCACGAATTATGCCGAGGTCGTACGACCTTATCCAACATACAAATATATAAAATGTTCACTGCCGAGGGTCGAATGGCACGAACCATAGATGCATCTATTCTACTGCCGTGGCGTTCGGCCCGCTCCACAAGAAGAGAAAAATACTCTATAAAAAACCGATTCAAAGATTATTAAGAGGCTAGTATTCTAAGAAACACCAATTCTCACTAACGGTCAAGTGACACGTCCAAAATTCAAGTAAATGAAATTCGACCTTTTACAATTCCTTTATCAAGTTCCAATATGATTTAAGCACTTAAATTAACAAGTAGGGTGCAAACATCGCAAGTATAATATGATTTGGGTCCTATACTCACATAACCATAATTAGTAGCTACATACGGGCTCTCATCACTTCGTGCGTATGTCTCCTCCATAAATAGAAGCACATATTAATTCAAGTCACCTATGGGGTTAATTCACTCTTACAAGGTTTGGAAAGAGACTTACCTTGTCACAAAGCTTATTTTCCAGTCCACAAATGTGTTTTAAACCCTCTACTCGGTACCAAACGACTTGAAACTAGTCAAATGTTACATATGATAATTAATTTATGTTCTAAATTCATATCCTAACTATCAAAGTGATTACCCAACCCCAATTGAAGGATTCCTAAAATTCACCCTCGGGCCCATGTGCCCGGATTCCGGAATTTTTTGAAGAAAGTCGTTACCCATAACCTCACGAACCCAAATATATGATTTTAACTAAATTCCATAACAATTTTCGTGGTTAAATCCTATTTTTATCAAAACCTAGGATTTCATCTAAATCCATGATCTCCACAAATTTACATGTTAAAATCTACCCATAATTTATGTAATAAACTCACGTTAGGTAGAAAATACTTAACTTCAAAAGCTAGGTTGAAATTCCCCTGTTTAAAAGTCCAAAATCGCCAAAGTGTGCAATAAATGAACCCCAAAACGGCGTAAGTCCCGATCTTAAAACACATTGCCCAGCTTGCCTCTTCTTCGCAAACGCGACCAGGCCCCTATGAACGGGAGGCTTATCAGCCCTGCCCTACGCTGACGACGAAGGCACCTTCGCGAACACGAAGAGCAAATGGTGTCACCCCCACCCAGCTCCCCTTAATCTTCGCGAATGCGTAACCTTTCCTGCGAACGCGAAGTACAAAGTTTCCCCTAGCCCAATTCCTTTATCACAAATGCATGAGTCTTTCCACGTTCGCAAAGAAGGAAACCAGAACTGGACTTTCTGGTTTTTCTAATATTGCTCCGGGCGGTCCGAAACACACCCGAGCCACTCGGGACCCCGTCCAAATGCACCAACAAGTCTATAAATATAATACGGACCTGCTCGAACACTGGAAACATGTAAAACAGCAACGCAACTAAGAATCGCACCTTAAGACCGAATTGAATCAAAATGTGAACTTCAAGTTTCCAAATCGCTCCGAACACGCCGAATCATACTTAGACTACTCGGAATGACACCAAATTTTGCTGGCAAGTCTTGAATCACCATACGAAACTATTCCCAGGCTCGGAATCCCAATTGGACCTCCATAACACCGAATTCTACTTCAAACCAAATATAAAGAACTTTAGAACCTTCAAAGAGCCAACTTTCACTATTAGGCACCGAAATGCTCCCGGCTCATCCAAAACCCGATCTGAACATATGCCCAAGTCTGAAATCATCACACGAACCTATTGGAACCGTCAAATCCCGATTCCAAGGTCGTTTGCTCAAAACGTTGACCAATGTCAAACTTATCCCTTTTAGCCAATCTTGGAACCAAATGTTCCGATCTAAATCCAAACCCTTCCAAATCCCGAACTAACCATCCCTGCCAGTCATAGAATAGTAAAAGCATGTATGGGGGAGTCTTATTTAGGGGAGCGAGGTTCTAGAAAGCAAAACAACCGGTCAGGTCGTTACATTCTCCACTTCTTAAACAAATGATCGTCCTCGAACGGGTCTAGAATCATACCTGGAGTGCTGAATAAGTGTAGATATCTGCTCTACATGTCCTCCTTGCACTCCCAAGTCGCCTCCTCGACTCGTTGGCCCCTCCACTGAACCTTTGCCGCGAAAATTCTCTATGACCTCAACTGGCGAACCTGCTTATCATCAATGGCAATTGGCTCCTCCTTATAACCCAGGCTCTCATCTAACTGAATCGTGCTGAAGTCTAACACATGTGACCTGTCGGCATGATACCTCCAGAGTATAGACACGTGAAAAACCGGATGAACTCCTGATAGACTGGGAGGTAAAGCAAGCTCTTAAGCAACCTCCCAACTCGTCTCAACACCTCAAATGGGCCTATAAACCTTGGGCTCAACTGCCCTTCTTCCCGAACCTCATGATCCCATTCATCGGCAAGACTTTCAATAGAACCTTCTCGCCCACCATAAATGATAAATCACACACCTTCTGATCCGTGTAACTCTCTGTCTGGACTGGGCTGTGCGAAGTCGCTCCTGAATCAACTTTACCTTCTCCAAGGCATCCTTCACCAAATCAATACCATATAACTTAGCCTAGCGGGGCTCAAACCATCCGATGGGAGAACGACATCGCCAACCATATAAAGCCTCAAATGGAGCCATCTCAATGTTGGACTGATAACTGTTGTTGTAAGAAAACTCGGCCAAAGGCAAGAATCAATCCCACTGCCCTCCAAAGTCAATCACACACACTCTGAGTATGTCCTCCAAGATCTGAACTGTCCGCTCGGACTGCCCGTCGGTCTGTGGATGAAAAGCTGTGTTGAGCACTACCCGGGTCTGTAACGCACTCTGTACTACTCTCCCAATGTGCGAAGTAAACTGAGGGCCTCTATCTGTGATGGAAACAGGCACCCCATGCAATCTGACTATCTCTTGAATATAAATCTGGGCCAACCTCTCTGAAGTATACGTAGTCACAACTGGAATGAAGTGTGCCGACTTGGCCAACCTGTCGACAATGACCCAAACTGCATCAAACTGCCGCAAGGTCTGCGGCAATCCAACTACGAAGTCCATAGTAATGCGCTCCCACTTCCACTCAGGTATAGTCATTTGCTGAAGTAGGGCACCTGGCCTCTGGTACTCATACTTAACCTGCTGGCAATTTAGGCACCTCGCAACATACTCAACTATGTCCTTCATCATCCACCGCCATCAATAATGCTGCCTCAGGTCGCATTACATCTTCGTAGCACCTGGATGAATAGAATACCGAGAACTGTATGCCTCATCTAGAATCCTCTCCCTCAAGCCATCGACATTAGGAACACATAGACGACCCTGGAGTCGCAGAACACTATCCTAGGCGATAGTAACCTCCTTGGCACCACCCTGTAGAACTAACAAGTGCAGATCATCAAACTGTCAAGCCCTGATCAGCTCCTATACTGAAGATTGAGCAATGACGCATGCAAGAACTCGGTTGGGCTCTGAAATATCCAACCTCACAAGTCTGTTGGCCAAGGATTGAATGTCCAGAGCTAAGGGCTTCTCCTCTACTGAAATGAACGCCAAGCTACACCTATTCTCTGCCTTTCTGCTCAAGGCATCCGCAACTACATTCACCTTGCTTGGATAATAAAGAATGGTAACATCATAGTCCTTCAGTAACTCAAGCCACTTGCGCGGCCTCAAATTGAGATCCCTCTACTTGAACAAATACTGCAAGCTACGATGGTCGGTGTACACCTCACAGGACACCCCATAAAAATAATGCCTCAAGATCTTAAGAGCATGAATACTCGCGGCCAACTCCAAATCATGTACAGGGTAATTCTTCTCATGGGGCTTCAGCTGACGTGAAGCATATGCAATAACTCTCTCCCTGCATCAGTACACAACCCAAACCAACACGTGAAGCGTCGCAATACACTGCATACATCACTGAACCGGAAGGCAATACTAGAATCGGTGTCGTAGTCAAAGCTGTCTTAAGCTTCTCAAAGATCGCCTCCAAATCGTTGGACCAATGGAACAGAGCACCCTTCCAGGTCAATCTAGTCAAAGGTGTTGTAATTGATGAGAAGCCCTCCACAAAACGGCGATAATAACATGGTAACCCCAAGAAGCTCCTGATCACAGTCACCGTAGTAGGTTGAGGCAACCTCTGAACAGCCTCAATCTTCTTGGGATCCGCCATAAAACCCTCGCCTGATACAACATGCCCCAAGAATGCTACAGAATCAAGCCAAAACTCACATTTGGAGAACTTAGCATATGGCTTCTGTTCCCGCAAGGTATGAAGCACCACTCTCAAATGCTGCTCATGCTCCTCCACGCTACGCGAGTAGATCAAGATGTCATCAATGAAGACAGTGACAAACGAATCAATATACGGCCTTAACACCCTGTTCATCAAATCCATAAACGCCACCGAGGCGTTAGTCAGACTGAAGGACATCACCAAAAACTCATAATGACCATATTTAGTGCGAAAAGCAGTCTTAGAAACATCCGAATCTCGAATCTTCAACTGATGGTACCTTGATCTCAAATCAGTCTTAGAGAACACCCTGCAACTGGTCAAACAAATCATCAATTTGCGGCAACGAGTACTTGTTCTTGATGGTAACTTTGTTCAACTGGCGGTAATCAATGCACATTTGCATAGTCCCATCTTTCTTCTTCACAAACAACACTGGTGCACCCCAAGGCGATACACTTTTCCTGACGAACCCCTTTGCCAGCAACTCTTCAAGCTGTTCTTTCAAATCCTTCAACTCTTTCGGAGCCATACGGTACGGTGGTATAGATATAGGCTGGGTACCTGGAGCCAAATTATTGCAGAAATTGATATTACGATCTGGTGGCATGCCTGGAAGATTAGAAGGAAACACATCAGAGAGCTCCCGAACTGACCTCTGCCCCCAGACGGAGCACCACTGAACCCTCCAGAATAACGAAACCGCTTGTCCCGCGGCATCTACTCTCGGACCCACTGACGATGACCCTCAATCCTCCCAGCTATCTCCACAACTAGATGGTAAGAGTTCCCCATCTCAACCTCTCGGGGCATAGTGGCCTGAACACTGGAGTGCAACCTTGCAACAAACTTCCGTACTCTCTCCACCTTAGTAGGAAGTATCATAAGTGCATGGCGAGACACCTCTGAGAATCTTGCCTCATAATCGGTCGCTGACATTTGACTCTGCTGGAGCTGCTCAAACTAAAACCACAACTCTTCCCTCTAAGAGGGTGGAATATACCTATCTAAGAAAAGGCGTGTAAGTTGATCCCAAGTCAAGGGAGCAGAACCTACTGGTCTTCCAAGAAGATAAGATTGCCACCATCTACGAGCCCTGCCCTCCAGCTAGAGAGTAGTAAAATCCATCCCGTGGTTCTCTAATATCCTCATGTTGTACAGGCTGTCCCTGCACCAATCAATGAAGTCCTGGGGGTCTTCATGTCACTCACCTCCAAAGATAGGAGGGTGTAGCCCAGTCCATCTGTCTAATTGCTTATGTGGCTCATCGGCCGCAGCTGGTCTGGGCTCAGGTACGGCTATTGTCACTGGCTAGGATCCACCCACGCGTAGTGTGCCCGGGGTCTAACATACAGTAGCTGCATGCCCAGGAGTCTGAGCAGTAGGGATCTGTGCTCCCCCTCCAGCCTGAGATGTGGCCGGGTCTGCTAGAAACAAAACCAGCCTGGGTCATAGTATCCATGAACCGTAGCATACGAGCCATGACCTCCTGGAGCCCGATGCTGACATGAAATATACCGAGGCTGGCTCTGCCACAGGCACCTCGCCCTGCTCCTCAATAATAGGATCCTTTACTACATCTGCTGGTGGTATAGCTGGAGCAGCTATGGGACGTCCTCTACCCCTACCTCGGGCCGGTGCCCTTCCTAGGCCTCTGCCTCGACCTCTAGCAACAAGGAGAGTAGTTTCCCCCGGGTATGGAACATCCGATGTGCGCATTCTCACTATGTGTGAGAGAATAAGAGAAAGATACTTAGCATAACATCAATTGCACGATAGGAGATAAAGAAAGTGTAGTTTCCTAACACCCTATAGCCTCTCGTAGATAAGTACGAACATCTCCGCATCGATCTACAATAATCTATTGGCCTGCTCATAAATTGTGAGATCTACGTGAACCTAGTGCTCTGATACCATGTTGTCATGACCGAATTTCTCCTATGGACCGTGATGGCGCCCAACATTACCGATATGCAAGCCAAAAGTGAATTAACCACATGATTGTTTCTTTTAACATATTGAAAATAGCTGATTTTTAATTAGTACATAAACAGGAAGTAAAAATTTAATAAGAAGAGAGATAAATAATATTAAGAGCAAAAGAGATAAGTAATTATCCAAAAAAAAAAAAAATCATGTGTCTACTAGCATAATTTCCAAGGCCTGGTGTCACAATTGTATGAGCTTCTAGTAGAATATCTAAAAAAAATAAAAATATTACACTACTGTCTGAAGTGAAATAGACAAAAAGTAAAAGCAAAAAGTAGACTTCGGGTGCTGCAGAACGGGCTCGGAAGGCAGCTTACCGCAGAGTCTCGTGGAAATTAAGGATGCGCGCCGGACTGATAACCAGATGCACCTGCCTCAGATCATGCACAAATTAGTGCAGAAGTGTAGCATGAGTACATAAACAACATATACCAAGTAAGTATCTAGTCTAACCTCGAAGAAGTAGTGACGAGGGATCGACTTAGACACTTACGATGGCTAACAATAAATTACCGAAATTATAATTAAGCATGGGTGATATAAATAAAGTTGAAAACTCAATAACAAGAAATAAATAAATAATTCTTTCGCTAATAGTAAATCCCGAATTAATTTCCATCATTTAACAAATTAATCTCTCAAGCCAATGAAACAATGTCAATTATAATTGGGCTCCAAGAATTATTACGCACGAATTATGTGGAGGTCGTACGGCTCGATCCAACATACAAATATATAAAATGTGCACTGCCGATCGTCGAATGGAACGGACCATAGATGCATCTATTCTACTGCTGAGACGTTCGGCCCACTCCACAAGAAGAGAAAAATACTTTATAAATAACCGATTCAAAAATTATTAAGAGGCTAATATTCAAAGAATCACCAATTCTCATTAACGGTCAAGTAACCCGTCCAAAACTCAAGTAAATGAAATTCGAACTTTTACAATTCCTTTATCAATTTCCAATATGATTTAAACACTTAAATTAACAAGTAGGGTGCAAACATCGCGCAAGTATAACTATTTCCAAGCTTGAAATCTCATTGTACCTCGATAACACCAAATCCTCCTTCAAACCAAATTTAAAGAACTTTAAAACCTTCAAAGAGCGAACTTTGACTATTAGGCACTGAAATGCTCCCTCGTCATCCAAAACCCGATCCGAACATACGCCTAAGTACGAAATCGCCACACGAACCTATTGGAACCGTCAAATCCCGATTCTGAGGTCGTTTACTCAAAACTTGACCAAAGTCAAACTTAGCCCTTTTAGCCAACCTTAGGGAACCAAATGTTCCTATCTCAATCCGAACCCTTCCAAATCCGGAACTAACCATCCCCGTAAGTCATAAAATAATAGAAGCACGAACGGGAGTATTATTTAGGGGAACAGGGTTATAAAAAGCGAAATAACCGATCGGGTCGTTACAGAAATATTCTAAATTCTTTAATTTATCTATTTTAATTAGCCTAGTGGTATCAAAATTGTTCTGCTTATTAAAATTGTATCCTTTTCTCTGCATAAATTATGTCACTTTCTAATCTTGTATTTCCCAATCTAAAGCTGATATGTTCTCATCACTAATAATATTCTATACTAATAGATTTGGTGTTATATGAATTCTTAATTGTCATTCTTTTATTTTTTTAGCTAATTCTGATAATTCTGAGGTTGGTGTTAAAAGGTTTTTAACTTTTTTGAGTATTTACATTAATTCTATTTTTCCTGCTATATCTATGTTTAAAATCCAATAATTCAAGGCTATTCGTTTAGTCAAAGGATGTTGTCCCATAAATATAGTATATCCTACAGGAAAATATTCTATTTTACTTCTAAGTGTTCTAATATATTCCATTTCTTGTATAATATTGTTATTAACTCTTTGAATATCCTCAGTAAGGAAACTTTTATAGTTAAACCTATTATCTGTAATGATTATACCCAGATCAACTTCTTCTGGACTATTCAGATATGCTTCTAGTTATGTTCTATATTCTATTATGCTTTGAATTCTTTCTAGAGTGAGATGTATTAAGTGATGGTAATAGCTTATATATCTAGCGAAAATATGTTGTTTCATATATTTGTGGTCCTAAAACCTTCTAGCTCTGATACCAAAAGGGGGAGGGGGGGTATGTAAAAGGTTATTGGGGATGATAAAAGGTGATAACTTTATGATTGCAAAATCCTACTCGGTACTCTCTCTCTCTCTTAATCTATAAACTTGTATTGTTAATAATTTACCAAATTTATGCCAAAAGGAAAATCTCCCTCCTGTAAACTTGTACCATTAATAATTTATCAAAATTATGAACTTACATTGCCCCGTAATATATATTATTATTTTTAACTTTGTTCATCTCTTCTTTTCAATCTTTTTCATAACTTTTCTTTCTTTAACCTCACCCTGGCCGCAATTAAACATATTTGCCTATTTTAACACTTTTGTGGTAATATTTTGGGTAATCTTAACCGGTCTCTCCTATGTTTTAACAGGTTAATCCATCAGATCTATAAAGAAGTTTGAAAAATAACAATATACTTAGAGTAGTTTTTTAGTTATTGACAAACTGGCAGTTAAGATATTAAATACATAATAGAAATTAAGAAATTAAATACAAAATATCAAACTATAAATAAATTCGGGGTAATAAATAAAAACATAAATTTTAGATAAAAAAATTAGTAACTTACATACTTACAGGAGGGAGATTTCCCTTTAGTTAAACCCAAAAGAGTTTTATTGGACTTGAAAGTAAAACTTGCACACTTAAAGCATAGAGCTTTATATATTTTACAGGTTTGAGATAAAAGATACTAAGGCGTACCTAAAGAAATATTTTACAAAGGGTGTCGGAGAATGGTGGGTGATGAAGGGAATATTGGATGTTTTCTTCAGATGGGTGATGTTGTTCTTCTTCTTTATTCTTGCTCTTCTTATATAGATGAGTTTTTGGAGTCGACTCCAAACATCTTTAGAAACCTTTCTTTTCTAGTCTTTTCGGGTACTTCATTGGGTACCATCGTCACATGGCTTCAACAGAAATGATTCCTTTTTATTTGTCACTTTGTAATTTTATTTTTTAAATTTTTTTTTTCACACACCCAAGACTTTAAATTCTGGTACCAGTCTTTCAGCATTATAGCACTACTTTATGTCGTTTCTTCTTTTTTCACATGTCTATTGCACTATTGTACCCCCCGTTCCAAAGTGATTCTTCACAATTTGTCGTTTTGTCTTCTACTTTGTTCAAATTTTTATTCTATGTGTCAAGATTATATAGAGCTATTGAGTCGAAACTAATTTCCGAATCACTATTTGGATCATTAGCATCCTGATAGTTTATGTCACGACCCAAAATCTACTAGTGGTCGTGATAGTGCCTAACACCGCCGTCAGGCAAGCCAACAGTGATAATCAATTTAATTACTCATTTTAGCACCTTAAAATCATAATTTTTATTGGTGAAATAGAGTTTGCACGAACTACAATTGTGAATAACCTATAGGAACCCTCAAAACCCGGTGTCACAAGTGCATGAGCATCAACTAGGAAATATAATAAAATACAACATCTGCCTTGAATCAAGTTAGGCTGGAAAATATAAATAACTCTGATAGAGACTCTGCAGGCTGCAGATCGTAACGTGAAATGCAGCTCGTGGTAAAGTCCCCGCAATAGCCGCGCCTCTGCGCCCAAAAGACCACAAGACATATATGTACCTGCACGAAAAGTGCAGCAAGTGTAGTATGAGTACGTAAATCAATGCGTACCCAGTAAGTATCTAGCCTAACCACAGAGAAGTAGTGATGAGGGGTCGATATCAACACTTACTAGTAGTCCAATAAGATAGGTACAGTAGAAGTAAACAAAAGTGAATCAGAGAAAATAAATGAAGCAACAAGTATAATACGTGGTATAATCCTCTTATGAGCAATAGCTCAATCTTTCAACTATAGCTACCTCCTCAATTGGAGTATATATATTTGGTGGACCTTACCAAATAGGTTGTCACAGTTAAGTCAGGAAAAGCTCTCAGATACGGCGGCTTCTTGCCAATTATTACGCACGACTTTATAAGAGTGTTTAATAGAAATGTCGAGGTGTACGGCCCGATCAATCATAACATTGCCAAACAATAGATACATCTAATTTAGTGCCGAGGCGAACGGCCCGCTCCCATGAGAGTGTGGTACATAAATCCGGCCGAGGCGTACGGCCCGATACATCATAGTGTGTGCACTGCCGAGGGTCGAACGGCACGAACCGTAGATGTATCTATCCTGCCGAGGCGAATGGCCGGATCCCATTAGAACATGCAGCTTTGACGGGTCCTTGACCCCACTAACGAATAGACGTGTGAGTTATGTATATTAAGGGAAACCTTCCAGTGAAACGCAGTACGTGGAAGGATTTCGTGAGTGGAGTACAATCATTTCGTGGCTAATCACGAAGCCCATCGAATCTCTACCATATCGAGTCTATCACTCTACGGCTCCGCACCTGCGAAAATTCCCATCGTAGGTGCGGCTTTCAATAAAGCCTAGCCAAGTCCACTTATGCGTACAAAAACCCGCTCCTGCGGTGTCGCTTCTGCAGCGTCTTGACCGCTCTTACGGTCTCTCTTCTGTGGAGCCTTGACCTCTCCTCCACTCCAGCGCCAAAGGCCTAGCCCCGCTTCTGCGATGCCTTCTCCGCTTCAAACTTAAGAATTTTTTAAACTTTCAAAATACCAACCTTCTATAATAAGCGTTGAAATGCTCCCGGGTGATCCGATACTCAACCCGAACATACGCCCAAGTTTGAGATCATCATACGAACCTATTGGAACCTTCAGATCCAAATTTTGAGTTCGTTAACTCAAAAGCCATTCCTTAGTCAATTCTTCCAACTTAAAGCTTCCGAAATTATAATTTTCTTCCCAAATCAGTTCTGAACTTTCCAAAATACAATTCCGACCACACGTACAGGTCATAATACCTGAAGTGAAGCTACTCGAGGTTTCAAACCGCCGAACGACGCACTAGAGTTGAAAATGACCTGTCGGGTCGTTACGTTCTCCCCCACTTAAACATATGTTCATCCTCGAACATGCTAAGGACTACTTCGGAGTTGTCCAAAATCACTGTTCAACACCTTGTGCACCTACCCGTGCCTCCAAATTCCAGTTGAACACATTAGCTCGAGCCAGACTGAAAATCCTCCCTATAACCTTGGCTATCAAGCTTTAAAACCAAGTTCCAACTCCTGAATTTTCTTACAAAGCCTGATTCTAATACACGAACACCGAACCAATCACCACGCACTGTACCAAAATATGATCATGCATCTATGCTGAAATCGCAACACACACCACATAAGTCGGTCGCCCATAATAACATCCTCCGACCACAATAGCTGAAATTTCATGAATTCGGTGCCCGTAATACATCTCATGACGGATATAAATCCTGTTCAAAATTTTGCAATACTGCCACGGCGAAAGAGGCGTGTAGAAACTGATAGCCACCTACCGAATTAATAATTCATGGAGTCTCTTCTCCTGAGAAGAACCAATACCTCATTCTGAACTGAATAACGATATTTTCCTTTAATGTGCCTTATATAAATCTGATTGCACAGATATCAGGTCCAATAATCTCGTCTCACCCAGTACAAGCTGCTCAAACAATAAGCCACCTCAAACACTGACTCGGATCTCATATGATGCCATCAACACGCCATAAGCTACAACTTGAACATGAAATATAAGGAGGAACGAAATTTGGAGAAGCATTATCCAGCCCGCGTAACGAATAAGACGGTCGAATAGTTGTTACGAACCCTTCTCGGAGGATGAGAAACAAAATACGCAAGAATAGATATAGGGAACCGTACTCAACCTAACACTGTTGCGGTGTGTAACTCGATCCAAACATGATACCGTTGCGGCATGCAACCCGATCCAAATAATGTACCCGTGGTGGCGTGCCACCAAATCCACTAATAACCATAAATAAGGAAATGCTCATCAAGCCATAATGCTTCTACCTACAGAATACTGAATATCGGCCATAAGCACGCTAAGTGCAAAAATACAACTCTGGGAGTCCAATAGCGCCATTCGCCACAAAACCCAAGCACGACTAAGGTGCAATAAATGACCTGCATCTCGAGAGCCATCTTATTGATATGACACCACAAGCTACACGGGACCTCAACACATGTGCGCATAATCAAGCCATCCCAATTCTACACAACCACCACAGTTCACAACTAAAAGAATATAGAACCTTCCATGAATAAACTCTCATATTAACGATAGTACCAAAAATCTCCGTACCTGGTTTCGATCTTTAACAATCAGGTGACTAGCATGCCACACTCATATACTTTCCCTGTGGGGTACGCTCCCACGACCTTCTGCCCATGTAGCAAAGTCTGCACCGCCATACCACCAATCGTACTAATCTACAAAGCGTTTAAATAATCTGCAAATGCTCTTCCCACAGAACACCATTCCCAGGCGACAATCTTTTCCGGCTCATTTGAGCTCGTGACATCCTTGTCAACACCGAAGTGCAACCCCGATCCTCAACCTTTCAATTCCCATGCCGCTACGCGAGAATACCAGAATTCAACATAACCCCTCAAATACTAGTAGAATAACACTTCATTGGCTAGAAATCTTTCACTTAGCTCATTTTCGAAGAGCCCATGCAACACACACTGAATTACCAAATCGCATAAAATAGAACCTCAAGCCGTGATCTGAACAATCATAACTCTTCTGGAATTCATTTACACAACAAAACCATTTGAATCAAATACCTCCCACACCAATCAAGTTTTAATGGATATCAAACGCGCGTGTGCAATCACAAACCATATGTATGACTTTACTCGCCGAAGGAACTGATCATTGCCACAATCATGCCGACTCAAGCATCACTAACCGACCGAACTTCTTTCAATGTACTCTTGACATGTCTTAGAAATAATAATAGCTGCATTCATAACATAACGAACTCAATCCGCACTCATCCTGGGTGACCTAAATCGCGAGGCCACATCGTCTACCTATGAATCATCTCACACACTTTGCAAGCACACAATAGCATCTCCAACTAATACACCCGTTTGCAAGACCTTCCGCAAATCCGAAGACATTTCTTCCTTTCCTCCAATACTGCACCGCATACCCTATGATGACATTGAACATTCAAAGTTCCATTCGTAATCCATTGCGAAAACTCGGTCCTTAACCACACGACGGACCCGAAATCATTAGACACTGCAGTTTATTTCTTCGACCCATTAGATCCGTTGTTGAGAGTCACCCACTTTGACCTGATCCTGCATATAACAAAACTCCAACGCTTGCTAGAACATGAACACACCCTCGAAGAAACAACCAGCTGAATTCTTTTCCTTGCACCTTACATCCACAAGAAGCATAAACTTTGGGCCTTCTTGAAACCTGCACCTCAATCGATAAGGCGAAGTATAACATACATTCATTAAGTTCTTTGCTCGAATTACCCTTGATGTTTTCTTTCCTTAGTCATAAATAATTTACCAATGCACCAATAATCATAAGTTGCATAAGCAGGCAACTACGCGATCCGATCGTAGACAGTGGGGCTCCCCTGCTTAGTTTTAAGCTACTATCACATAATGTAGAGCTCACAACGATTCCTCCTCCTTATTTAACATGATCCCGTACCATTAACCTGCTAAACATCTCGAAGTCTTTTGTTATGCTTTTCAATTAACATTCCGAATCATTAGTCACAATCACATATTCAACCTCTTAATAGGTAGCCAGTAGCATTCTTCGCCGAAGCTTCATCCACATCACGTAACCGCTAACCTGCTCACATGAGATAACATACATGTGAAATTCCTCGCCGACATCTTTCCTCGATGCTGCACTAGGTGCAACAACCACGTAATCAGTAAATTCTCCTAAGCCCATGCTCGCCCACCATCTGTATAAGTCTGCTCTTTCCCTATTGACATCAACTGAAAGTTCAACAATACCTTCTGAACTCAAGTCATATTGCACCTAAAATGGCAATTAAACCTTTACACCCTTCTTCATTTCAAGCAAACCCCATTATGCCATACTCAATCTTTCTTCGTACAGTGACCATTATTCCAAACAAAATCTATAGGCCGAATCATCTTCCATCACGATTCCCAAACTGCCCTAAGTTTTATCAAGGCACACGACTATCCTGCCACGGAATCAATAGGCCAATCTGCCACTCTCAATTTGGTTAAACAATCTCTTTCAGGCTACTTCTCGACCTCTATTTTTCATACTTGACCTGGTAGTAATTCAATAACCGCGAGACATTTCCCGCCAAGTCTTTACTCATACTTTGCTGCTCAAATGTTGCATCAAATAAAAATGCATCTCTATTGCACCTGAAACAATAAAATGTTACCGACCATAAGCCTCTTCGAAGATCATCTTTCTCAAGCCATCCACAATAGAAATACCAATTCGATTCTGAACCGCTGCACACAGCTATCTCTAGCAACCGCCTCTCAGGCACCATTTCATAGCACCCTGCCCCGAAGGCAAAAATCCTAGAAGACCGTAACACGGGCGAACTAAAATGCATTCAAACAAGGACGACGGCACCGCATCACATTGAAAATTCAATCAAGCTCGAAAATATCAAGTCTTGTTACTTCATCAACCAAACATGGACATCTATAGTCAGATTGCCTTTCCTTCGCTGGAATTAAATTTTGAACCTCTAAATCATATGCTGAGAAATCGTTCTTCTGAAGCATTCACTACCGTGTTCCATACATAAGCACTCCACCATTTCACCAACATTTTATGATAACAACGCATATACATCGTAGCAATCCGTGCACAGCCTCTAAACCATAGAATATACAAATACTGAGCTGGAACATAAGAACATCCCTCCCCAAGGCGACAATAATAGCCTGCTCGAACACGCAGGGAGAAACATCCTGCACCACGTCTGTAGTACCACTATAGCTCTTTCACGCCCAATTGATAACAAGCTCTTCGCGCCGCATAGGATCGATTAGGAAGGAAATAAAGGCACAAGCCTCAATGGAATCAAATCGTGCGATGAAGAAATCAAGAAGGGAAGTGCTCCTAACAGCCCTATAGCCTCTCGAAGATAAGTATAGACGTCTCCATACCGATCCACAAGACTCTACTAGACTTGCTCATGACTCGTGAAACCTAAGTGAACCTAACGCTCTGATACCAAGCTGTCATGACCCAAAATCTACTAGTGGTCGTGATGGCGCATAACACCGCCGTCAGGCTAGACAACAGTGATTAGTCAATTTAATTACTCATTGTACTACCTTAAAATCATAATTTTTATTAATGAAATAGTGTGAAATAGAGTTTACACGAATTACAATAGTGAATAACCTGTAGGAACCCCCAAAATCCAGTGTCACAAGTGCATGAGCATCAACTAGGAAATATAATAAAATACATCATCTGTCATGAAAACAAGTAAGACAGGAAAATATATATAACTCTGATGGAGACTCTACAGGCTACGGATCGGAACATGAAATGCAGCTCAGGGTAAAGTCCCTGTAATAGCCGCGCCTCTATGCCCAAAAGACCACCAGACATATATGTACCTGCACGAAAGTGCAGTAAGTATAGTATGAGTACGTAAATCAACGCGTACCCAGTAAGTATCTAGCCAACCCAGAGAAGTAGTGACAAGGGGTAGAACCAATAAAATGCATATCTATGCCACCTGAACCAATAAAATGTTACCGACTTTAAGCTTCTTCAAAAATCATCTTTCTCAAGCCATCTACGTTCGAAATACCAATTTGGTTCTGGACTGCTGCACATTGCTATCTCTGGCAACCACCCCTCAGGAATTATTTTAAAGCACCCTGCCTCGAAGGCAAAACTGGAGAACCATAATGCATTCAAACAAGGACGACGGCACCGCATCACATTGAAAATTCAATCACACTCGAAAATATCAAGTCTTGTTACTTCATCAACCAAACATGGACATCAATAGTCTGATTTCCTTTCCTTCGTTGGAATTAAAAGCTGAACCTCTAAATCATGCACTAAGAAATCCTCCTTTCGGGTTATTCATTGTCGCGTTCCATACAAAAGCACTCTACCATTTCACCAACATTGTATGGTAACAACGCATATACATCGTAGCAATCAGTGCACGGTCTCAAACCATAGAAGATTCAAATACTGAGCAGGAACATAAGAACATCCCTCCCCAAGGCGACGATAATACCCTACCCAAAAACGCAGGGAGAAACATCCGGCACCACTTCTATAGTACCACTACAACTCTTTCACGCCCAATTGATAACAAGCGCTTCGCGCCACATAGGATCGATTAGGAAGGAAATAAAGGCACAAGCCTCAGTGGAATCAAACTGCGCGATGAGGAAATCAAGAAGGGAAGTGCTCCTAATAGCCCTATAGCCACTCGAAGATAAGTATAGACGTCTCCATACCGATCCGCAAGGCTCCACTAGACTTGCTCATGACTCGTGAGACCTAAGTGAACCTAACGCTCTGATACCAAGCTGTCATGGCCCAAAATCTACTTGTGGTCGTTATGGCGCCTAACACCGCCGTCAGGCTAGACAACAGTGATTAGTCAATTTAATTACTCATTGTAGTACCTTAAAATCATAATTTTTATTAATGAAATAGTGTGAAATAGAGTTTACACGAACTACAATAGCGAATAACCTGTAGGAACCCCCAAAACCCGGTGTCACAAGTGCATGAGCATCAAGTAGGAAATATAATAAAATACAACATCTTTCCTGAATACAAGTTAGACAGCAAAATAAAAATAACTCTGATTGAGATTCTGCAGGCTGCGGATCGTAGAATGAAATGCAGCTCATGGTAAAGTCCCCGCAATAGCTATGCCTCTGCGCCCAGAAGACAACCAGACATATGTATACCTGCACGAAAAGTGCAGCAAGTGTAGTCTGAGTATGTAAATCAATGCGTACCCAGTAAGTATCTAGCCAACCCCAGAGACGTAGTGACGAGGGGTCAACATCAACACTTACTAGTGGTCCAATAAAACAGACACAATAGAAGTAAACAAATGTGAATTAGAGAAAATAAACGAAGCAACAAGTATAATACGTGGTATAATTCTCTTCTTAGCAATAACTCAAACTCTCAACTAGCAGCTACCTCCTCAATTGGAGTATATATACTTGGTGGACCTTGCCAGATAGGTCGCCACAGTTATGTTAGGACAAGCTCACACATAATTTGGCTTCTTGCCAATTATTATGCACGACTTCATAAGAGTATTTTATAAAAATGCCGAGGCGTACGGCCCGATCAATCATAACATTTCCAAACCATAGATACATCTATTTTTTTGTCGAGGCGAACGACCCGCTCCCATGAAAGTGTGGTACATAAATCATGCCAAGGCATATGGACCGATCGATCATAGTGTGCGCACTGCCGAGGGTCGTGCAACACGAACCATAAATATATCTATCCTGCCAAGGCGAATGACCCGATCCTATTAGAATATTAAGCTTCGATGGGTCCTTGAACCCACTCTTGAATAGACGTGTGAGTTATGTATATTAAGGTAAACCTTCCGGTGAAACGCAGTACGCGGAAGGATTTCATAAGAGGAGTACAATCATTTCACGGCTAATCATGAAGCCCGTCAAATCTCTACCATATCGATTATATAACTCTACATAAGTCTAGTCTCAAGTCGTAAAGTAAAATAAAGGAATTTAATAGGCAGGAGATAACTCAAGTAGTACAGCTATAAGCACGGACTCTCATCACCTTGTGCGTGCATAGCCCCCTTAATAAGTAACACATAACAATTACATCACCTAGGGATAGTTCACAGAGTTATACAAGAGACTTACCTCGCTCCGAAGTTCCAAAATCGGCTCCAAGGCCGCTCAAACACCTCAAACCAAAGCCCGTCAATCCAAAATAATTCAAACAATGTGCAAACTAATCAAAAGATACTCTAATACCCATAATTAATTAATTTAAAAAATTCCCAACTCCGCTCGAAAAGTTCATAAAATCAACCTTCGGGCCCACGTGCCCGCATTTCGATGTTTTTTGAAGATAAGTTATAACCATAACCCCACGAACCGAAATATATAACTTATTCAAAATTCCATGTCCAAATTTATTCCAAAAATACCAAGTTGTAAGTTTTCAATAAAATTACCCAGAATTTCTACTAATTTCCATGTTTAAATCCTTATACAAATCAAGTATTAACTTGTAATTGGTGGGAATCATTTAATTTCTGATGCTTGATGAAAATCTCCCCTTGAAGCTCTCTAAAATCGCCCCAACCAAGTGAAAACAAGAGAAAATGGGCCGAATCCCATTTTTAAAAGAATGCTCTGCCTAGACAACTTTTCGCATCTGCGGTCCACTAGCTGCTTTTGCGGCTCCGCACCTGCGGACATTGCCATCGCTGATGCAGCTTCCCATCAAGCCCAGCCAAGTCCGCTTCTGCGGATAAAAACCCGCTCATGCGGTCATGCTTGTGCGGCATCTTGACCGCTCATGTGGTCTCGCTTTTCCGGAGCCTTGACCACTCATGCGGTCCAGCGCCAAAGGCCTTGCCCCGCTTCTATGATGTCTTCTCTGCTTCTACAGATGCGTATCTGCGCCCCCAACTCTGCATCTGTGACCCTTCACCCAGCTGGTCCAGGACCGCTTCTGCAACCTCGTTTGCTGCTTCTGCGGCTCCGCACCTACGGCA
The DNA here is from genome assembly GCA_002018475.1 of Nicotiana obtusifolia. NCBI lineage: Eukaryota > Viridiplantae > Streptophyta > Magnoliopsida > Solanales > Solanaceae > Nicotiana > Nicotiana obtusifolia. The sequence continues at coordinate 142,110 of MCJB01052630.1, read as the reverse complement.
AAAACCTCGCAGGTGCAGTTACATAATATGTGCTACCACCAGCAAATTTCATATAACCAAATTCAATCCGTTAACCATCCGGAATCCACCCGAGGCCCTCGGGACCTTAGCCAAATATACCAACACATCCCAAAATACAATACGAACTTAGTCGAAGCCTTAAATTACGTCAAACAACATCAAAATAATGAATCGTGCCTCTGGCAGGACATGGTAAAGCTATTCCAAGGCTCGGAATCTCAAACGGACATCGATAACATTAAAATCCACTTCATGTCAAACTTAAGAGTTTCTTAAACTTTCAAAATACCAACCTTCCATAATTAGCGCCGAAATGCTCCCAGGTGATCCGATACTCAATCCGAACATACGCCCAAGTCCGAAGTTATCATATAAACCTATTGGAACCTTCAAATTCTGATTCCGAGGTCATTTAGTCAAAATTCATTCTTTAGTCAATTTTTCCAACTCAAAGCTTCTAAAATTAGAATTTTCTTCCTAAATCAACTCCGAACTTCCCGAAATCTAATTCTGGCCACACGTACAAGTCATAATACCTTAAGTGAAGCTACTCGAGGCCTCAAACCACCGAATGACGCATTATAGCTCAAAACAACCGATCAGGTTGTTACAGTTTAAGTAGTTCTCATCTTCGTAATTATCATCTTCTCCTGATCTTCGGGACATTTTTGGACTGGGATTTATTTCTGGACTGGGATTTTTGATTGTATGTCTGTCTTTCTTGTCTTTGTCTTGAATGATTTTTTCTAATGCTTGCTTAACTATATCTTCTGTTTTATCAATTTTTTTTCTTTTTTGAAATTATTCCTTTCTTTCTTACTGCTTCTCCTTGTACCAATGTTCCAGGTACTCTTTTTCTTGGTTGGCTTGATGAACCTTCATCATCCCTTTTTGGCAAAGTGACAGCCATAAACGAATTTGATAAGTCTTTACCAGCTACAGTTTGAATCGGACTAGCTGTATATCTATCTGATACAGTGGATTTTGTTGCATTCATTGGGGAATGCACACCCTTCTCATCCATTTTATCTTGAGATTGAGATGGAGAACTCAATTGTTATGAATTATACCGTGACTGAGAAACTACTTGAGTCTGGGATTGTGCTAACTCAATTTTTACTGCTAGGAGCCTTCGTTCTAATACTTTAACCTACTCCATCAGTCTTGCTTTTTCCTATACTAAAGACTTATTCTTTTGATTATGTCTTTTGAAAGCATCAGTCATTGTAGAACAATGGTCACATAAAATTATCTTGCCTATATCCTTTTGGATATTATATAGAGGAGTTTTCTCTAGGTTTTGTCTATGTAATGACCCGACCGATCGTTTGAGCTCTAGCATGCTGTTCAGTGGTCTGAGCCTTTGAGTAACTTCACTTCAGGTACTGTGACTTGTACGTGTAGTCGGAATTGAATTTCAGAAAGTTCATAGCTGATTTGGAAAGAAAATTCTAATTTTGAAAGCTGTAAGTTGGGGGAATTGACTAAGGTTTGACTTTTGAGTAAATGGCCTCGAAATTTGGATTTGATTGTTCCAATAGGTTCCTATGATGATTTTGGACTTGTGCGTATATTCGGGTTAAGAATCGGGTGGCCCTGCAACATTTCGGCACCTATTATGGAAGTGGCATTTTGGATGAATTTCACAAGTTTGGGTTGAAGTTTGATTTTGATGTTATCAATTTCCATTTAGGATTCCAAGCGGATGAATAGCTCTGTATGGTGATTTTTATCCTAGGAGCGCATCCATATGTGGATTTAGAGGTTCCTATGTCATTTCAGAGTAATTTGTCGAAAGTTAGAAATTTGAATGTTTTTGGAAAGTTTGACCATGAGTGGACTCTTTGATATCGGGGTCGGATCTTGATTTTAGAAGTTGGAATAGGTCCGTAATTTCATTTCGGACTTTTGTGCAAAATTTGAACTCATTACGGATTTATTTGATACGTTTCGGCATAAGATATATAATTTGGAAGTTTGAAAATTTATAAGTTTGATTCGAGGCGCGATTCATGAATTAGATGTTGTTTGACGTGGTTTAAGGTTTCAACTAAGTCTGTATTGTATTTTGGGACATGTTTCTATAATTGGTTAAGGCCACGAGGGCCTCGAGTGAATTCCAGATGGTCAACGGATCGAGTTTGGGCTTGGAAGAAAGGCTGAAGCACCTATCTTCTAGTGTAACAACACCTACGAGGTTTTGGCCGCAGGTGCAGAGCCGTAAAAGCAACCAAAGGGGCGCGCAGATGCAGATTTCGTTGGGCAGTGCTGAGACCGCAGATGCAGCCATCTCACCGCAGAAGCAGGACCGCACCTGCGGAATTGGCAACGCAAAAGCGAGGGGGCAGATGCACATGAGGGCCGCATAAGCGGCTAGCGACCTTGGCTTGGTTTCGCACAGATGCGAGAGTTGGAGCCGCAGAAGCGGCTGTCGTAGAGGCGACCTTCTCAGCGCTGAAGCGAAATTTGCGCTGGGAAATAATGGTTCTTTAAAACAGGGGTTTGGCCCATTTTCATCTCATTTCGTCCATTGGAGCCGAGTTTAGAGCACTTTTGGAGTGCCATCTTCATCAACTATAACGGGTTAAGTGATTTCTTCATATTTCGAGTTAAATGCATGGTTTTTATATGGATTCAAGCATGAAAATTGGTAGAAATTGTGAGATTTTGAAGGAAACCCAGAAATAGGTATTTTTGGATATTTACCACGAAATTGGACATGGAATTTTGAATAAATCATATATTTGAGTTTGTGGTGTTATGAGTAAAGTTTATCTTTAAAAATTTTTGGAATCCGAGCATGTGGGGTTGAGGGTTGATTTTTTATAGACTTTTCGAGTGGAGTTGGGAATTAATATAAATTGATCAATTATGGGTATTCATGAGTTAACCATTTTTTAAGGAATATAATAATAATACAGCATCTGTCCTGAATGTAATAAGACAGAATAAATAAATAATACAATGGAGACTCGATGGACTGCGATACGTAGCCCGGAATGCAGCTCACATGAAGTCTCTCCAACAAGTGCACCTACGCACCAAGGTGATCATCAAGGAACCTGTCAGATCCCGCACACTTAGTGCAAAAGTCCAGCATGAGTACGTACATCAGCGCGTACCCAATAAGTAACTTACCTAACCCCGAAGTAGTGACGAAGGGTCGACATCAGCAGTTACTACAGGTCCAAGCAATAATATAATAATCCATAAAAGGTTTGAAGTGCACAGCAATAGCGAAGTAAATTTGTAAATCTCAAAAGTTTCCAATTATTCCCTTTAAAGTATGAATTTTCTCAATCTTGTATTTTATCTTAGTATATCCGGTAGTTGTCATGTGTCCTCATCAAATAAACCCGGAGTACCGAATAAAATGCTGGGCATCAGTAGAGAGCTCATGCACTTGTGACACCGGGTTTTGGTGGTTTTTATGGGTTGTTCATTGCACAAGTTTTGTAAATACTTTCATTTACTAGGTAAATTCTATTTCATGTTGTTCAATTAATGAAAACCAGGATTTCAAAACACTAAAAATGAGTAATTAAATTGGTAAATTATCGTTGGCTTGCCTGACGGCGGTGTTAGGCGCCATCACGACCTTCAGCGGATTTTGGGTCATGATAGCTTGGTATCAGCGCATTAGGTTCACTTGGGTCTCACAAGTCATGAGCAAATCTAGTAGAGTCTTGCGAATCGGTATGAAGAAGTCTGTACTTATCTTCGAGAGGCTACAGGGCTATTAAGAGCACTTCTCTTCTTGATTTCCTCATCGTGCAGTTTGATTCCATTGAGGCTTGTGCCTTTATTTCCTTCCTACTCAATCTTATGTGATGTGAAGCGCTTGTTATCTATGGGCATCGCGTAGTTGTGATGGTACTGCAGATGTGGTGCAAGATGTTTATCTTCCCTACGTGTTCGGGCAGGCTATTATCGTGCCTTGCCGAAGGATGTTCTATCATTTCAGCTCTCCAGCTATATTTTCGATGGTTTTGAGGCTATGCGCAGATTGCTATGATGTTCGCACGTTGTTATCTCACGATGTTGGTGTGATGGTGGGGTGCTCGTTTATGTGTCGGCGCAGGAAATGACTTGAAAGGAGGATTTCTGAACGCATGATTTAGGGGTCCAACATTTGGTTCCAGCAAAGGAAAGGCAATTGGACTCTGAATGTTCGGGTTTGGGTTGATAGACTAACGAGACTTGGTACCTTCGAGCATGGTGGAATTTTCATCTCTGATGTGGTATCGTTGTCTTTATTTGAATGTATTAAGGTTTGCCGGTGCTATGGTCTTCTTGATTTGCCTACAGGGCAGGGTGTTGTGGAATGGTGCCTAAGTAGCGATTGTCAGAGATAGCGGTGTGTAGCGGTTTCGGGATCGAATCGGTTTCTCTAATGTTGATGGCTTGAGAAAGACGATCTTCTAGGAGGTTTTGAGTTAGTAGCAATTCATTATTCAGGTGCTATAGGTATGGATTCTGATATGAGGCTGCTATTAGGCAGCAAAGAACGAGGAAGGACGTAGCGGGAGGTGTCTCGCCGTGGTTGAATTATTAGCAGGTCAAGTATTAAAAAACAGAGGTCGAGCAGTTACTTAAGGAAGATGGTTTAACCGGAGTGGGAGTAGCAGAGTAGCATAGGGATTCTGTGGTAGGATAGCCATTTACCTTGAGGAAGATTTGAGCGATTTGGCAGGCATGGCGAGAAGTGACTAGGTCCACGGATTATAATCTAAAGGGTGGTTACTATATGGAGAAAGATTGAATATGGAAGAAAGGAGTTTGCTTGAAATAAAGAGGGGTATGAAGATTTAGTTATTGTATCGGATGCAACATGGCTTTGAGTTTTGAAGGTATTGTTGAACTTTTAGTTGATTCCAATGAGGAAGGAACAGACTTATATAGCAGGTGGGCAAGCATGGCTCAGGAGAATTTACTGATTACGTGGTAGTTGTACTAGTGCAGCGTTGTTGGAAGGTGCCGGTAAGGAATTCCACAGTTGGGTTATCTCTTGCGAGCAGGTTAGCGGTTACGTCTTTGATAAAGTTTCTACGAGAAGTTCCACTTACTACCCGGCAGAAGGTTAAATATGCAATCCAGACTGATATTTCGGAATGTTCATGAAAAGCTTCACAAAAGACTTCGAGAAATTTGGCGGGTTAATGGTGCAAGATCACGGTAATTGAGAAGGAGGAATCATTGTGGGCTCTACATTATGTGGTGGTAGCTTAAAGCTAAGTGGGGAAGCCCCACCATTTACGATGGGCTCGCGTGGTTGTCTGGTTGTGCTGTTTCATGTTATCGATGCGTTGGTGGATTAATTATGACTAGGAAAAAGGATAATGTCAGGAGTAATTCGAACAAGGAACTCGATGAATGTGTTCTATACTTCGCCTTATCGATTGAGGTGCAGGATTTTGGAGGACTCAGAGTTTATGCTTCTTGTGGATGTAAGGCACAAGGAAAAGAATTCAGTCGGTTGCTTCGTTGAAAGGATGTTCATGTGCTAGTAGAGCGCTGAAATTTTGTTATTTTTGGGATCAGCTCAGAGTGGGTGACTCTCGATAATGGTTCTAGTGGGTTCAAGAATTAAGTGCAGTGCCTAAGGATTTCGGATCTGTTGTGTGGTTAAGGATCGATTCTTCACAGTGGATTACAAACGGGGTTTTGAATGTTCTATGTTATCATCGGGTATGCATTGCAGTATTGGAGGAAAGGAAGAAATAGCTTCGGAATCACGAAAGGTCTTGCAGAATGGGTGTACAAATCGGAGATGCTATTAAGCACATAAGGAGGGTATGAGATAGTTCATGAGTATTGAGACGATGTGGTCTCGCGATTCGGGTTACTCGAGGTGAGTACGAATTTAGTTCGTTATGTTGTGAATGGAGCTATTATATTTCTATGTCAGGTAAAGAGTAAATTGAAAGAAGTTGGGTCGATTAGTATGGTTGAGTCGGCATGATTGTAGCAATGATTAGTTCCTTCGGTGTGAAGTTATGCATGTGCTTTGTGGCTGTACGTGCGGGCTTGGCAGCCACCATACCTTGATTGATGTGGGGAGGTGTTTGATTTGAACGGCCTTGTTGCATAAATGGACTCCGAAAGAGTCATGACGGTTTGGATCACGACTTGAGGTTTGTATTTTCTACGGTTGGAAATTTAGTTGCGTGTTGTATTGGTTCTTCTAAAATGAGCTACGTGAAAGGCTTTCCAGCCAATGAAGTGTTTATTCTACTAGTAGTTCAGGAGATATGATGAATTCTGGTATTCTCGCGTAGCGGCATGATAGGTGAAGTGAGCAGCATGGGAACTAGAGGTTGAAGGTCAAGGTTGCAGTTCGGTGTTGATAGAATGTCACGAGCTCGGATGAGTAGGGGTGAATTCAGATGTTCAGCGTAAGCTGGCATTTTCATTAGTGTCACGTGAGAATGGTGCTCTATGGAAGATGCTTTGTATATTGACTTGCGGATTTTGATTCGCTTTACAAAATTTCAACAGTTGGTGGTATGGATGTGCGAACTTTGCTACCTGAGCGGATGGTTGTGGGAGGGTACCCCACGGGAAGATTTTTATAAGTGTGACATGTTAGTCACTTGATTGTTAAGGATTAAAACCAAGTATAGAGGTTATGGTAACATCGCAAATGTGAGAGTTTATGCCTGAGAGGCATTCTATTCCTTGGGCTGTGGATCACGTGAGTTTGTTCCAGACTTGACGGATGTTCTTATATTTCATGGAAAGATATTATTGTGGATCCTTGAAAGGTTATTAGCCCAGTATGGTATGATCATAATCGACTTGAGGTCCGTTAGAGGGTCTAAATGTGGATATGTGTCCTACACTAGGCCGAGTATGTTCATTCAGCATTGCATTGCTTATGGAGGAGTCTTCGGGCATTAAATGTTATTTTCGTCGTCAGCTATTTTATGTAATACTCTATTGTGCCATGTGGATTATGAGACAACTTGATTATTCACAAATGTGTTGAGGCCTCGCGTAGCTGTAGTGTTAGGTTAGCAGGATGGCTCTCAAGATGCAGACCATATATCGCACCTTAGTTTTGCTTGTGTGTCGTAGCATATGGTGCTACCCATCTCCCCAGGATTTGTATTATGCACTGGCGTGCTTGTGATCGATATTCGGACATTTCGTGTGTATAAGCGTTACGGCTTGATGTGTGTTTTCATCTTGATTGTTATGTGTGGATCGGGTGGCACGCCGCCATAGGTATATTGGTTGGATCGGGTGGCTTGCCGCCACGAGTATGTTGTGTGGATCGGGTTGTACGCCTCAACATTGTTATGTTTGGATCAGGTTGCATGCTGTAATAGTGAGATGTTGACCATAGTTCCTTACACTTATTTTGTGTGCCTTGTTTTCATCCTCGAGGTAGGTTCACAGCACCTATTCGGCCGTTTTATTTGTTACGTGGGCTGGATAATTCCCCATCAGAGTTCGTTCTTCTGTATGACTTATCATAGAGTTTGTAGCTTGTCAGTGCATTGTTGGTATTATATGATATTTTGGCATTTTTTCAGATTGCTATTGCCGAAACAACTTGTACTGGGTGAGAAGAAGTGATTTGACTCAAAATCTGTGCAATCGGATTTGTATAAGGCATATTAAAGAGCAAACATCGTTATTTAGTTCAGAATGAGCTAATGGTTCTTGTCAGGAGGAGAGACTAATGATTTGTTGGTTCGGCTGGTGGTTATGAATTTCTACACATCTCTTCCTTTGTGGTAGTATTATGAGAGTTGGAACATGACATACATGCGTCATAAGGTGTGTTGTGGGCATCGGATTCGTGGAATTTTTGTTATTATTGTCAGGCGATGTCATTAGGATCATGTGAATTATGCGGTGCTTGGTGTGATTCCATCCCAAGTGCACGATCATGTTTGGGTACAGTATGTAGTGATTGATACGGTATCCGTATGTTGGAATTACACATTGTAAAGAAATTCGGAGGTTGAAATTTTGTTCTAAGGCTTATTGACCAAATAAAAAGGGAGAATCTTCAGTCCGGCTTAAGCTAATGTGTTCAACTGGGTTGTGGCAGCATAGGCAAGTTTGCGAGGTGTTAAATAGTGATTTTGGGCAACTCCGGAGCAGTTCTTAGCACGTTCGAGGAAGATTGTATGTTTAAGTAGGGGAGAATCTAACAACCCGACCTGTCATTTTATGCTCTAGCATGCCGTTAAGTGGTCTGAGGCCTTGAGTGGCTTCACTTCAGGTACTATGACTTGTACGCGTGGTTGAAATAGAATTTTGAGAAGTTCGGAGTTGATTTTGAAAGAAAATTCTAATTTTGGAAGCTTTAAGCTGGAGGAATTGATTATGGTTTTACTTTTGAGTAAATGACCTCGAAATCAGGATTTGAAGGTTTCAATAGGTTCGTATGATGATTTCGGACTTGTGCGTATGTTCGAGTCGAGAATCGGGTGGCCCGGGAACATTTCGGTGCCTATTATAGAAGTGGAATTTTGGATGAATTTCATAAGTTTGAGTTAAAGTGGATTTTGATGTAATCGATGTCCGTTTGGGATTCTGAGCAGAGGAATAGCTCCGTATGGTGATTCTGGTCTTTGGAGTGCGTCCGGATATGGATTTGGAGGTCCGTAGGTCATTTCGGGGTCATTTGGCGAAAGCTGAAAATTTGAAGGTCTTTGGAAAGTTTGACCGGGAATGGACTTTTTGATATAGTGGTCGGATCTCGCTATTGGAAGTTTGAATAGGTCCATAATGTCATTTAGGACTTGTGTACAAAATTCGAAGTCATTCTAGATTGGTTTGATACGTTTAGGCACAAGATATAGAATTTGGAAGTATGAAAATTTATAAGTTTGATTCGAGGCGCGATTCATGATTTCGATGTTGTTTGACATGGTTTAAGGCTTTCACTAAGTCCGTATTGTATATTGGGACATGTTGGAATAATTGGTTAAGGTCCCGAGGGCCTCGGGTGGATTCCGGATGGTCAACGGATCGAGTTTGAACATGGAAGAAAGGCTGAAGCAGCTGTCTTCTGGTTTAACTGCACTGCAAGGTTTTAGCCGTAGGTGCGGAGCTATAGAAGCGGCCAACGGGGGAAGTAGATGCGTTTTTCGTTAGGCAGTTCTGAGACCGCAGATGCGACCATCTCGCCGCAGAACCGGGACCACACCTGCGGAGTTGGTAGCACAGAAGCGTGGGCGCATATGCGCATGAGGACCGCAGAAGCGGCCAGCGACCTTGGCTTGGTTTCTCGAAGATGCAAGACTTGGAGCTGTAATAGCGGCTGTCGCAGAAGCAACCTTCTCACTGCATAAGCGAAATTTGCGCTGGGCACTAAGGGTTCTTCAAAATGGGGGTTTGGCCCATTTTCATCTCATTTCGTCCATGGGAGCCGATCTTCGAGCACTATTGTAGTGGCATCTTCGTCAACTATAATGGGGTAAATGATTTCTTCACATTATGAGTTAAATACATGGTTTTTATATGGATTCAAGCATGAAAATTGGTAGAAATTGTGAGATTTTTGAAGGAAACGTAGAAATTGGTATTTTTTGATTTTTACCACGAAATTGGACATGAAATTTGGAATAAATCATATATTTGAGTTCGTGGTGTTATGGGTAAAGTGTATCTTCAAACGTTTTTGCAATACGCGCACGTGGGCCCGATGGTTGATTTTTATAGACTTTTCGAGCGGAGTTGGGAATTAATATAAATTGATCAATTATGGGTATTAGAGTATATTTTGATTGGTTTTCACGTTTGTTTGAATAGTTTTGGGTCGACGGGCATCAGTTTGAGGTGTTGGAGAGGCTTTGGAGCCGGTTATGGAACTTCGGAGTAAGGTAAGTCTCCTGTCTAACTATATGAGGGGGAAACTACCCCCTAGATGATATTTATTGTTATGCGCAACTAGTTGTGGGTTATACATACGCACGAGGTGACGAGAGTTCGTATGTCGCAGTAGCATGTTTATGTTCGGGTACACTTAGGATCTTATCCTATAATATTTGGTTTATCTGAACTCATGTTGCTGACATTAATTAATCAAAGTTATAAATTAAATTGATTTATAAATAATTATAGGTATATTGGCCAAGACTTAACACTTTGAGTTGTGGGCGAGTTATTTGAGAAACGGTAAAGATTATATCCTTTTTGTACTCACATATGGTGTTGTAAACATGTGTCTCTTAATTTGATAACTTCCTTCCTTTTCTTGTGGATCGGGCCGAACGCCTGGCAGTATGTAGATGCATCTATGGTTCGTGTCGCTCGATCTTCGGCAATGTACACATTATTTCAGATCGGGCCGAACGTCCTCGACAGAATCGTGCATTATATCGCTTGTAGCTCGAATATTCACGAGTTAACCTCTCTATTGATGCCCGGCATTTTATTCGGTACTCCGGGTTTATTTGATGAGGACACATGAAAACTTCTAGCGATACTAAGATAGAATACAAGATTGAGAAAATTCATACTTTAAAGGGAATAATTGGAAACTTTTGAGATGTACAAATTTACTTTGCTATTGCTATGCATTTCATACCTGTTATGGCTTATTATATTATTGCTTGGGCCTCTAGTAAGTGTCGATGTCGACCCCTCGTCACTACTTCTCTGGGGTTAGGCTAGATACTCACTAGATACGTGTTGATTTACGTACTCATGCTGCACTTCTACACTAAATTTGCAGGATCTGGCAGGTTCATTGATGACCACCTTGGCGCGTAGGTGCACTTGCTGGAGAGACTTCATGTGAGCTGCATTCCAGGCTATGCATCGCAGTTCATCGAGTCTCCATTGTATTGTTTATGTTATTCTGTCATATTACATTCAGGACAGATACTGTATTATTGTTATATTCCTTAGAAAATGCTCATGCACTTGTGACACCAGGTTTTGGGGGTTTTACGGGTTGTTCGTTGTTAAAATTGTGTAAATACTTTCATTTACTTGGTAAATTCTATTTGATGTTGTTCAATTAAATGAAAACCAGGATTTCGAAACACTAAAAATGAGTAATTAAATTGGTAAATTACTGTTGGCATGCCTGACGGCGGTGTTAGGCGCATCACGACGTTCAGCGGATTTTGGGTCGTGACAGTCTGAGTGCTGGAGAGATATAGTAATTTGGTCCTAATATACCCCTTGCATAGTCTAATGCTTTAGTGAAATCATTAAAGCCTTTAAAAAGAGGTTTTTCCAGATCTATAATAGAATCTAGTACGTCTAACCATGTCTGAAAAACATCATTTGTCTTACCATGTATGACTACTTAATATTTGAACCCTTTTTCTTGGTTTTTGTCTATAAAATACTGGCATAAAGCATTAATAGCTGCATTAAAATATTTACTACCTTTTTTATTATATGCTATCCATAAATTATCAATCAAACATCTTGGTGGTCTATTATGACACATTCGGTTAAAACTCTAAACGACATGTTTGACGGTGGAAAAAATATTAAATTACGTATTCCAAAATATATTCTATCCATACTAGTATGTTCTACTAATGTTTGTGGCTTGAATAAAAGATTACCTAACATTGTCTCGGAATACTTGTATGAGGGTGAGGCTTTGATGCCTTTTTCCTTGTCTTCGGTCTTGGGGTTTGTTGGTCTCATGCTGTCAATTGCAAAATATGTCTATTGGTTAACAATAATTTTTAACCTACTTACTGGTCTGCTAAGTTATTATCCTTTCCTTTAATATGTGCAAATATTAGGTTATAGATTGATATAGTATCAACGAAGTTCAACCATCTTCTTCTACTACTATTCCTTTCATTTATCTTTTGATGGAATCTTACAATAGCCTCACAATCTGTTTTAATTAATACTTCTAGTTTGTTTAATATATAGAGGTTGAAACTATTTAGGTCATAGATTACAGCTAAAATTTTAGCATCTAAACTACTCATATTTTCTTTTTCTTTATATTTCCCGCTTTGGTAAGTAAATATTTTTTCTTCACTTTTATCACTGTACTTATTAGGTTTTGGTTTTAGTACTGCTCCCAATCCTTCAAAACATCCATCTGTTTCTATAATGAAATAGTCTGTTTCTAAGGGCATTAAATCAGAAATATTTTTTATTTTGTCTTTAATTTTCTGTACTAATTTTATATCTTCAATATTAAAACATTTTTGTCTTCTAGAACCCGTCTTAGCATATAAAGGCCCTGCTATTTTGCCTAGATCTTTTATGAAACTTCTTACGTAATTTACTATTCCTAGAAACTTTTGTAATTCTTTAGTATTGTCTAATTTTTCTGGAATTTCTAAGGCTTTTTTTAGTTGTATGGGGTTTTAAGTTAGTTTTTCCGTTCCCCAAAACTACTCCTAGGAAATTTATATAGCTTTTACGTAATTCCATCTTCTTTTTACTAACTATTATTCCATTATCTACAAATAATCGGAAAGTTGTTTGTAGATGTCCTAAATGTTCATTCATATCTTTACTGAATACTAACATGTCATCAACATATACTAAAATAAATCTTTTATATTCTCTAAATATACTATCCATTTTTCTTTGAAAAATAGGTGGAGCCGTCTTTATTCCAAATGACATTACTAACCATTTGAAATGTTCTTCAAGGCAAGTGAATGATGTCCATTCTATACTTTCTTTATGCATTTTTACTTGCCAATATCCGAATTTACAATCGAATTGCTAAATATCTTTTTCCTTGTATTCTATTGATTCACTTCGTTTTATCATGTTATTTATATCCTTCTGTTTTAGTATTATCATTAAGTCTTTTATAATTTATTGTCATTCTTGCCTTTCCTTTTATTATTTCACTATGATTTCTTACCACGAAAGTAGCCGATCTATGTCTAGAAGTAGATCTCCTTATTACACCTAAATTCATAAGTTCTTTAATTTGAATTTAAAATATTCTAAATCTTGATTCGTAGCTTCTATTGAGGCAGTTTTGATTACATATTCTAGGTTTATTATGTCAAATTCACAAATAATTTTATTATTTTCTCAGTGTTTTAAAGGTCTTTCTCCTATTATCTCTATTTTATCTAATATTTTTATTATATCTTCTAAATCCTTCTGATTTTTTATTATTCCTATTTTTTTCTATCCCTGTTTTAAAATTATATAAGTTTGTTTCAACATCTATCAAGGTATAATCTTTTTCTAATATATCTTGATTATCATCATCTTCTAATAGTTGAATTTTAGACTCTTCTTTTATTTTACAACATGTATTTTTGTTTTTACATTCTTTGCAACATTCTTTATTGTTGTTTTTGCAGGTCTTTCTGTTATGGTTTCAGGCGTGTTCTTATTTTAGTTTCAGTATTCGCTGTTTATACCGGTGTATTAGTAATATTTTTAAAAAGTATCCCGCCGTCTCTATTAAGTAAACATCTACCATTGTTATGTAAAAAGAAACTTATTCCTAATACAAAATCTACATTTATATTTAAGTCTCTTACCCAAATTTTGTCTACCTTGTAAGTAGACTTGTAAAAGTCTAGACATGTGTTTACAAAATCAATTTGCGATTTATCTACATAATGTCTATATATATTATGTGTTCCATTTATTTGCATTGCTGCTACTGGTTTATCTAAAGTTTTAATTAGATCTTATGGTTGTCACGACCCAAAACCCAATATAGGTCGTGATGGCGCCTAACGCCGCCATTAGGCAAGACAACAGTTATTTACCAAATTAATTACTCATTTTAGTATTTTAGAAATTTGCAATTTTCCTTAATTGAATAATATAAAATAAATAAAAATATTTACACGAACCACAATGATGAATAACCCGAAGGAAACCCCCAAAACCCGATGTCACAAGTGCATAAGCAAATTTCTAAGGAGTACAATAACAATACAACCTCCGTCCGAATGTAATAAGACAAAGTAAAATGAGTGGTACGATGGAGACTCAGTAGGTTGCAATGCGTGGCCTGGAATGCAGCTCACATAAAGTCTCCTCAACGGTTGCGTCTACGGGCCAAGGCGATCATCAATGAACCTGTCAGATCCTGCACATTTAGTGTAGAAGTATAGCATGAGTACGTAAATTAACGCGTACCCAGTAAATATCTAGCCTAACCTCGGAGAAGTAGTGACGAGGGGTCGACATCAACACTTACTAAAGGTCCAATAAAATAATATATTAAAACATGAGCAGGTATCAAGTAAACGATAATGATGGGTAAATCTGTAAGTTACATAATCTTCCAGTTACTTCTTTTAAAGCAGAAATTTCTAAATCTTGCATTCTACCTTAACAGCCGAAAAAAATGTCAAGTGTCGTTATCAGATAAATAGGGAATACCATATAAAATGCCAGGCATCAGTGGAAAGATTTGCTCGTGAATATTCGGGCTACTAGCGATATAACTTACGATTCTGCCGAGGTCGTTCGGCCCAATCTAGAATAATGTATACATTGCCGAAGGTCGAGGGGCACGAATTATAGATGCATATATATACTGCCGAGGCGTTCGGCATGCACCACAAGAAAAACAAGGAAGTTACCGAATTACTATGCACGTGTTTACAATATCGTACATGGCAAAAAAAATGAATATAATCTTTACCGTTTCTCAAATAACTCGCCCATAACTCAAAGTGTTAAGGCTTGGCCTGGTGTATTTATGTTTACTTCTAAATCAATTTCAATTATAACTTCAATTTATTTAAGCCAGCAGAATGAGTCTAAGCAATTCAAATATTACAAGATATGATTCTAAGTCTACTCGAACATAAACATGCTTTAGCTACGTACGGACTATCGTCACCCTATGCGTACGCAGCACCCACAACTAGTTGCACATAACAATGTCTATCACCTAGGGGATGGTTTCCCCCTCACAAGGTTAGACAGGAGACTTACCTCGCTCCGAAGTTCCAAAACCGGCTCCAACACCTCTCAAACACCTCAAATCGATGCCCGTCTCTTCAAAACTACTCAAACAACATGCAAACCAATCAAAATATATTTAATACCCATAATTAATCAATTTAAACAATTCCCAACTCCGCTCAAAAAGTCGATAAAATCAACCCTCGGGCCCACATGCCCGGATTCCAAAACTTTTAGAAGATAAACTATACCCATAACACCACGAACTCATATATATGATTTATTCCCAATTCCACGACAAAATTCGTGGTAAAAATCTAAAAATACCAAATTCTAGGTTTTCTTCAAAATCACACAATTACTACTAATTTCCATGTTCAAATCCATATGTAAACCATGTATTTAACTCACAATGTGCGGGAATCACATACCTTGACATAGATGATGAAAATCTCCCCTTGAAACTCTCCAAAATCGCCCAAACCAAGAGAGAAATGAGTAAAATGAGCAAAAATCCTTGTTTAAAACAATCTGCCCAGGCCAGTACTTCATCGCGATCGTGAAAGCTAAAACAACCGCCTCCAAAAATTTTCCTTTATGTGTTCGCGACCTCCTTGTCGCGTTCGCGTAGCCTCAGACCCCTGCCCCTTCGGGTTCGTGGTCCACGAACCGCGTTCGCGAAGGCCAACCTATTACAGGCCCAGCTCCCCAGTTCCTTCTACGCGTTCTCGTAGCCCCTTCGTGTTCGCATAGGTCCCTCAAGCCCTTCTATCGCATTCGCGACCGATTTATCGCGTTTGTGATGAGTAATCTCCACCTGCCCCAAAATCTTTCTTCGCGATAGCGTAAGCGCACTCGCGATTGCGAAGCACGACACCAGCACCAGCAACCAACAACTTCAAAACACCCTAAGTTGGTCCGAAGTCACCCTGAATCACACTTGAGGCTCCCGAGACCTTATCCAATCACACCAAGCAGTCCCAATACATAACACGAACCTGCTCGAGGCCTCAAATCACATCAAACAACGCCAAAACCATGAATCGCACCCCAATTCCAGGTTAGCTAACTTTAGAACTTCAAGTTTCTACATTTGATGCCGAAACCTATCAAATCAAGTCTGATTGATCTCAAATTTTTTACATAAGTCATAATCGACATTAGGGACCTACTCCCAATTCCGGAATCTGAATCCAACCCCGATATCAATACGTCCACTACCGGTCAAACTTCCCAAAAATCATCCAAGTTTCCAACTTTCGCCAATTGACACCGAGATGATCTACAGACTTCCAAATCAACGTCCGGAAACTCTCTTAAGACCAAAATCACCATACATAACTATTCCCAGGCTCAAAATCTCAAACGGACATCGATAACAATAAAATCCACTTCAACCCAATCTTAGGCAATTCTTAAACCTTCAAAATGCCAACCTTCCGTAATATGTGCCGAAATACTCCTTGGCCACCTGATACTGGACCCGAATATACGTTCAAGTCCGAAATCATCATAAGAACCTATTAGAACCTTCAAATCCCGATTTTGAGGTCATTTACTCAAAATTTAAACCTTGGTCAATTCTTCCAATTTAAAGCTTGCGAAATTAGAATTTTCTTTTCGAATCAACTCCGAACTTCTCGAAATTCAATTCCGACCACACATACAAGTCACAATACCTGAAGTGAAGCTACTTATGGCCTCAAACCACCAAAGGACGCGCTAGATCTCAGAACAATCGGTCTGGTCATTACATTCTACCCCACTTAAACATACGTTCGTCCTTAAACGTGCTAGGAACTGCTGTAGAGTTATCCAAAATTATTGTTCAACACCTTGTGCACCTACCCGTGCCACTACAACCCAGTTGGGCACGTAAGCTCGAGCTGGATAGATGGTCCTCCCTTTTACCTAGCCAATAAGCCTTAGAATCAAATTCCAACTTCTGAATTTCTTTACAGAACCTAATTCTAACGTACGAACACTGTACAAATCCCTACACGCTGAATTCACACATAATCATGCACCCATGCTGACATCATACAATGCACCACTTAACTCATTTGCCAAAGGCAACCTCCTCCAAGCACAACAGTTGAAATTTCACTGACTCGGCGCCCGAAGCATACCTCATAACACATATGAGCCCGATTTTCAATCCTCCAATACTACCACGACGGAAGAGATGTGTAGAACTCACAACCACCTACTGAATGAATAAATCCCGGAGTCTCCCCTCCTGACAGGAACCATTACATCATTCTGAACTAAATAACGATATTTGTTCTTTAATATTCTTTATATAGATCTGATTGCATTGATTTCAGGCCCAAAAACTTCGTCTCACCCAGTACAAGCTGCTCAACCAATAAGCCATCTCAAACACTGACCAAGATCCTATATGACACCATCAATGCGCCGACAAGCCACAACTTGAATATGATGTATAAGGAAAAATAAACTATGAAAAAAAGAACTACCCAACCCACGTAACTAATCAAATAACCGAAAAGATGTTACAAACCTTTCTCAGAGAATGAGAAACCAAATGCACAAGAATAGATATAGAAAACCGTACTCAACATCTCACTATTGCAGCGTGCAACCCGAACCATACATAAATATAGTTGTGGCGTGCAACCCGATCCAAATAACAAACTCGTGGCGGCGTGCCACCCGATCTGCATAATATACCTGTGGCGGCGTGCCACCCGATTCGCATATAACAGTTAAGGAGAAAACACACATCAAGCCATAATGCTTATACGTACAAAATAACGAATATCGACCACAAGCACGTCAAGTGCGAAAGTACAACTCTGGGCGGTGGATAGGCCATACGCTACACAACCCAAGCACAACTAAGGTTCAATAAATGATCTACATCTCGAGAGCCATCTTGCTCATACAACACCATAAGCTACATGGGACCTCAACCATATGTGAATAATCAAGCGGTCTCATAACCCGCATGGCACAATAGAGATTTACATGGAATAGCTGATGACTGAAATAACATCTAATGCCCGAAGACTCCTCCATGAGCAACGCCATGCTGAATGTACACACCTGGCCTGATGTACAGAACATATTCATATTTAGACCCATCAACGAACCCCAAGCCGATTCTAATCATACCATACTGGCTATTAACCTTTCATGGACCCACAATAACCTTTTTCCATGGCACATAAGAACAGCAGCCCAATCCGGGATGAACTCAAACAGTCCACAACCCAAGGGATAAAATGCCTCCCAGGTATAAACACTCACATTTGCGATTATTACCAAAATCTCCGTACGTGGCTTTAAATCTTTCACGGCCAAATGACAAACATGCACACTTATAAAATTTCCTCGTGGGGCAAGCTCCCACGACCTTTCGCTCAGGTTGCCAAGTCCGCACGTCGATAACACCAACCATTCAAATTCTGTAAAGCAAATCAAGAATTCGCAAATCAATACACTAAGCCTCTTACACAGAACGCCGCTCTCAGGTGACACTAAAGAAAATGCCAGCTTATTCTGAACATTTGAATTCTCCCCTACTCATCCGAGCCCGTGACATTCTTGTCAACACCGAACCGCAACCTTGATTCCTCAACTTTCAAATTCCCATGCTGCTCACTGCACCTATCATGCTTCTACCCGAGAATACCGGAATTCATCATAATCCTTGAATTACTAATATAATAAAAACTTCATTGGCTCGAAACCTTTCACTTAGATCATTTTACAAGAACCTATGTAGCATGCAATTGAATTCCCAAACCGCAGAATATACAAACCTCAAGTCGTGATCTAAATGGCCATGACTCTTCCGGAAATCCATCTACACATAATGATGCCAGTAGAATCAAATGCCTCCTAGATCAACCAAGTTGTGGTGGCTGTTGAGTGATGTGCCGGAGAATTTCGGCACATTTTGATACTAATTGCTTAGATTTTAACTTGTTTTACATGCAACTTTCTTAGATACTTATGTAATTTTAGTGATTTTGCACCATAAGAAGTGTAAGGACCTAAGAGCAAGGAAAAGAGTTTAAAAAGCCACATAAAGACAAGGAAAGAGCAGAAAAGCATCGCATAGGTGAATATGCGATCGCAAACATCACATGCGAGCCGCAGAATTCACATCAAGATTGCAGATCAAGATAGACTTCTGGGCAAAATGTCACGTCAAGAATGCGGTCGCATATGCGATCACATAACTGGTATGCAAGCCGCAGAATTGCATACGAAGATCGCAGACCAAAGCAGAGTCTTGGGCAAAGTTCAGAGCTAGAAATGCGATCGCATCTGCGATCGCATAACTGGTATGCGAGCCGCAGAAGCAACCGCAAACCAAGCACGAAGTCTATTGAAGAAAGAAACAGCGATGCGAGATGCGGTCGCATTTCTACAATGCGGACCGCAAATCATGAATGCTATGAAGGCAGACCTAGGGGTGAAATCTGCGACAGACGTGTCAAAATTGCGGACCACATTTCTGTTATACGACATAAATGCGGTCGCATTGTTGACTTCGGGGCAGATTAGTCCGAATTTCGCCTCGATTTTTTAGCTTCTATAAATAGGTCTATTAGGGTTTTGTGGGGGCTATCTTATCAGACTTTGAGAGCAGAAAGTACAACGCTTGAATATTCATATCTCTTAGAAGCTTTTGGGTCAAGAATCTTTTACTTTGTAAGCTTTATGGCAATTAATATTCTTTTGATTTCAGATTTTAGAATGAGTAACTAATTTCAAACACTAAGGTTGTGAACCCTAAATGGGTGTGATGTTATTGGGTGTTTGATATTGAGTATATATTTAACGGTTGATTGATATTTATTTACTTCTCATTCCTTAATCATTGTTGGTGGTTGCAAACATTAACAAATGCCATTAATTTCCATCTTTGCTTGGGAAAGCGGGGTAGAATTTGGTAGAAGTAAATATCAAATACTCAAGGCTTTAAACCTTGTTTAATAAAATCGCTTAGGAATAAGTGAGTTTTAATTTGGCATAAATTGATTGTTCTTAATTACAACTCTTTTATATTTGGAAACATCATAAAGAGGAAATATTACCCAACTATTGGAAAATATTGGGTAGTCAATTAGACATCAATTGCATATCAAAAGATTCTTCCGTTAGAAATATATCATATTGACATCGATGGCATTACACTTCATTAATGGGGACACAACCTTGGTTTCTTTAATCATATTATTCATATTCTCAATAGTGCAATTAGACTTTATTTAAAACTAAGTTCAATTCATACTTTTGTTACGATTACCTGGATAAATTACAACTATAGTTGAGTATTACACTAATCAAGTAAACTTTTCACACCTATTTCCTGTGGGATTCGACCTCAACCTTGTTGGGTTATTATATTTGACATTGATCGCTTACACTATTTATTAAGGTGTAATTTGAGCGTACCAAATTTTGGCACCGTTGCCGGGGAATACGATTTTGAAATTACTAATTAGTGTGTGCTTTACTGTAAGTCTGATTCTACTCTATCACACTTTGTTTGTTTTGCTGGGTGTTGATTGGAAAACATGTTGGAATATGGTGACGATATGGAGGTAGAAGTGGAAGGAAATCCTTTTGCGGATATTGAGGAGTACATTGAGGATACAAATGCTATTGTACCTCCTGCTATTGGTGCTGTAACATTCAAGGTGGAACACGGGTTAATTCTGATGCTTAAAGCGGAGGAATTTTTCAGGAACTCCACTGATGATGATCCAACACAACATCTTAGAAATTTCTTGGGTATATGTGCAATGCATAAGCAGAACAATGTCTCCGATGATGCCCTAAGGTTGAGATGTTTCAAGTACTCTCTAGCTGGGGACGCAAGGAAATGGCTCTAGAATCTTCCTCCAAACTCCATTTATTCTTGGCCTGAACTTGTCCGAGCTTTCTTGTCTAAATGGTTCCCACAAAGTAAGAAGTCAGAGCTCCGAGATAAAATTTTCTTCTTCAAGCAATTACCGGGAGAACAACTACATGAAGCGTGGGATCGTTTCAAATTATATTTGGTGAGGTCTCCAAACCATGGGTTCCCGGATACTATTTTGTTGGAGAAGTTCTACATGCGGTTGGATCCGATGAACCAATTTATAGCCAAGAATGCAGCTGCCGGATCTTTCATGGATAAATCATTCGCTAGGGTGACTCAAATACTGGACAAAATGGCAAAACATAATCAAGCATGGCATTATGAGGACTCCACAGGTGGAATTGCATATGGCTCTCCTTCCTTGAGCAACATGATCAAGGAAAATCAAGAGAGAGATCAAGTGATTGCAGATCTTGCTACGAATGTTAATGTGTTGACAAAGATGTTCACTGAAAACCAAAAGAAGAAAATAAATGTGGTTGAGAATGTGCATCCCGTACCTAATGAAGATTTTGAGGAAGCAAATTATGTCAACAACTCTCAAGGAGGGTATCAAAGGCAACACTACCAAGGTCAAGGATCACAAAAACAATGGAGGCCAAACCCGCAAGGGCAAGGTCACCAACAATGGCGAAACGAGCAAGGTGGCTCAAACCAAGGAAACTGGAACAACAACAGCAACTTCTCAAATCGAAGTCCAATCCCTATGTTCCCCCAAAGGGTCAATACTCAAATCAAGGTTCCTCAAGTGAGTCTAAATTGGAAAGTATGCTTGAAAGAATACTGCAAAATCAAGAAAAATCAGACTATTCCATGAGGAACATGACCGAGTTGTTTGGCTCTCATACTGCAGCCATTCAGAAATTGGAAATGCAAATGAGAGATCTCTCCGGGAGAAACATCCACAGCAAAAGGGAACACCCCCTAGTGATACAATTGCGAACCCAAAGGGAAGTGGGAGTGGCTCAACTTCTCATGTCATGGCAATTACTACCAGGAGTGGGAAGATACTACAAGGAAAGGGTGAACAAGCGGTTGAGGTGGAAGAATTTGAAAAAGGGGTTGAGGTTGAAGAGCCAAGTGTTGTTGAAGTTGAGAAAATTCTGGAAGCTGTGCAAGTCCAAGAAGAGACACGAGAAGGGGTAAAGGAAAAGGCAAAAGAAACATCAAACATTCTTCCGCCTATTCCTAGACCTCCTCCTCCTTTTCCTCAAAGACATGCAAGAAGGGTTGATGATAGCAAGTTTGAGAAGTTTTATGACATTTTAAAGCAATTATCGGTGAACATACCGTTCTTGGAAGCTTTTCAAGAGATGCCTGGTTTTGTAAAATACTTGAAAGATTTGATCACCGAGAAGAGGACCACCAAGAATGAGGTGGTGAACATGACTCACCGGGTTAGTTCCATTATTCCCACAACCCCCGTTCAGAAGAAAGAAGACCCTGGAGCCTTTACTATTCCTTGCACTATAGGGGTTCGTGATTTTGCAAGGGCCCTTTGTGATAATGTGGCTAGCATTAACTTAATGCCGCTTGCCATCTACAAACAAGCGGGATTAGGAATGCCAAGGCCAACAAGTATGAGATTGCAAATGGCTGATCGTTCCATCAAGAGACCGGTGGGAATTGTTGATGACGTGATTGTGAAAGTGGGAAAGTTTCATATACCCGCTGATTTTGTAATTCTTGATTGTGCTGTTGACAAAGAAATCCCTATTATCTTGGAGAGACCATTCCTAGCCACTGGAAGAGCACTTATGGATTTGGAACGGAATGAAATCAAATTCTGAGTGAATGATGAAGAGGTTACATTCCAAGCAAGTAAGGGTATGAAGCTATCGAATGAGTATGAAAGCATTTTGGTGATTGATATTTTTGACGACGTGGAAGATGCGGTTGAAATGAAGATGGAAGAACAATGCCTCGGTGAAGCATTGGCGGCTATCTTGGTGAACTTTGACGTTGAGGATATAGAAGGTTTTATGGAGTCGGTAAATGCATTGGAGGGGCGTGGTTCTTACTCTTATGCTCCACCAAAGCTCTCTCTCAACTTGGAGAATAGATCTACACCTCCCGCAGCCATCTATTATTGAGCCACCACAACTAGAGCTCAAACCACTTCCTCCGCACTTGAGGTATAAATTTCTTGCCTCAAATGATACTTTACCAGTAATTGTTTCTTCTTTGTTGAATGATATGCAGGTGGAACAATTGTTGAAAGTCTTGAAGGAGCATAGGCAAGCCATTGGATGGACAATTGCAGACATTCGTGGGATCCCTACTGGAATTTGCAAGCATAAAATTCAATTGGAAAGTGGGACCAAACCGAGTGTGGAACACCAACGACGGTTGAACCCGTCAATGCAAGAAGTGGTAAAAAAGGAAATAATCAAATGGTTGGATGCCGGGGTAGTCTACCTCATTGCCGATAGTTCGTGGGTGAGCCCGGTGCAATGCGTGCCAAAAAAGGGAGGCATTATGTGATTAAAAATGAGAAAAATGAGCTTATCCCAACAAGAACGGTAACCGGCTGGAGGGTGTGTATGGACTATCGAAAACTCAACAGTGCCACATGCAAGGACCAATTCCTATGCCTTTTATTGATCAAATGCTTGATCGGCTAGCGGGATGGTCATTCTATTGTTTCCTTGATGGATATTCCGGCTACAATCAAATCAACAAAGCATTGGAGGATCAAGAGAAGACGACATTCACATGCCCCTGTGGAACATTTGCTTTTAGCCGGATGCCATTCGGTTTATGCTATGCTCCGGCTACTTTTCAAAGATGCATGATGTCCATCTTCTCCAACATGGTAGAGGATTTTCTTGAAGTCTTCATGGACGATTTCTCGGTGGTAGGTGAGTCTTTTGAGCATTGTCTTAACAATCTTCAACAAGTGCTCAAGAGATGTGAATAGACCAACCTTTTGCTTAATTGGGAGAAATGTCACTTCATGGTGGATGAAGGCATTGTGTTGGGGCATAAAATTTCAAGGCATGGCATAAAGGTTGACCGGGCAAAGATAGAGATCATTTCTAAGCTTCCTCCACCTACTTCCGTTAAAGGTGTTCGCAGTTTTTTAGGGCATGTTGGTTTCTATAGGCGCTTCATCAAGGATTTTTCCAAGATTGCAAATCCTATGTGCAAACTCCTTGAGAAGGATGCAAAATTCGTGTTTGATGAGAAATGCCTCAAAGCTTTTGAGGAGTTGAAGCAAAGGCTCACCACGACACCTATTATTGTCACACCCGATTGGTCACTTCCTTTCGAGCTTATGTGTGACACCAGTGGTGTAGCCATTGGAGTAATGCTTGGCCAACGTCACAACAAAATTCTTCACCCAATTTACTATGCCAGTAAAACACTCAATGGGGCACAAATGAATTACACAGTGACTGAACAAGAACTTCTGGCCATTGTTTATGCTTTTGAGAAGTTCCGGGCTTATTTGTTGGGTTCCAAGGTGATAGTGTATACAGATCATGCAGCTCTTCGCTATCTCATGGAAAAGAAGGATGCAAAGCCTCGGTTGATTCGATGGGTTTTGTTGCAGCAAGAATTCGACTTTGAAGTCAAGGATCGCAAGGGGACTCAAAATCAAGTGGTAGATCATTTGTCAAGGGTTGAAGAAGCAAGGAGACCAAAGGGAGATCTTGAAATCAATGATGCATTCCCGAATGAACACATATTGGCCTTATCTAATACTTTTGCTCATTGGTATGCTGATATCGCTAACTATCTAGTTAGTGACCTTATTCCGGATGGATTGGAGTCATATCAAAAGAAGAAGTTCTTGAGAGATTGCCGGCACTACTATTGGGAGGAGCCTTTCTTGTTCCGGGTTTGTGTTGATAATATTATCAGAAGGTGCATTCCAGAGAAGGAAATGATGCAAATTCTAAAGGCATGTCATGACTTACCTGTTGGGGGTCACCATGGAGGAAATCGAACAGCGGCGAAGGTTCTTGAATGTGGTTACTATTGGCCTTCGATCTACCAGGATGCTAATCAATTGGTTAAGGCTTGTGACCAATGCCAAACACAAGGACCAATCTCTGAGAGGCATGAAATGCCAATGCATTTTGTGATGGAGATTGAAATCTTCGACGTTTGGGGAATTGATTTCATGGGCCCCTTTATAAGCTCATGCAGGATGAAGTACATTTTAGTGGCTGTGGACTACGTTTCCAAATGGGTAGAAGCAATTGCCCTACCAAATAATGAGGCATAGAGTGTGACCACATTTTTAAAGAAGAACATTTTCACTCGGTTTGGCACTCCCAGAGCCATTCTTAGTGATGAGGGGTCTCATTTCTGCAACAAGGCCTTCAAAGTTCTCCTTGAAAAGTACGGTGTCAAGCACAAGGTAGCCACATCCTATCATCCGCAATCAAGCGGGCAAGTGGAGGTTTCCAACCGAGAAATAAAGAGCATTCTAGCAAAAATGGTTAATGCAAACAAGACTGACTGGTCGAAGAAGCTAGATGATGCACTGTGGGCATATCGCACAGCATACAAGACTCCCATTGGTACGTCTCCATATCGGTTAGTTTTTGGAAAAGCTTGCCATCTACCTGCGGAACTGGAGCACAAGGCTATGTGGGCCTTAAAAAGATTGAACATGGACTGGGCAGAAGCTGCAACTTTGAGGTTAACACAACTGAATGAAATGGAGGAATTCCGTCTTCATGCTTATGAAAGTGCAGCTGTGTATAAAGAGAGAATGAATTTTGTCCATGATAAGAAGATCCTGAAAAGAGAATTCAAGGCGGGTGACTTGGTGTTGCTTTTCAACTCCAGACTCAAGTTATTTCCGGGCAAGCTAAAATCGAAAAGGTCTGGTCCATTCAAAGTAGTCGATGTCTCTCCCTTTGGAGCCATAGAATTAGCATCGGAAGATGGGCTCCGAACTTTCAAAGTGAATGGACAAAGAGTCAAGCACTACTTGGGCTCAGATGGTGAGAAGCATTTGGTGGAGCATCTGGCTCTCAAAGATGGTCCGTGCCCGACCATTGAGTAAATTCAGAGGAGTCTCAACTTCGTCGTGCCGCGACGTTAAATCAAGCGCTTCATGGGAGGCAACCCATGTGTGGTAACATTTATTTTTGTTGTAAATTTCTTTAAGTTTTTGATAGATAGATTTACATCAAGCAATTTGAAGGGTGTGTTAGAATGCAGGAGATTCAAAAGGCCACAATACTGGGAAGGAATGCCTAAAAAGGGAAGAAAACCCACTGTGTGAAGTTTGCTGCACAAATGCGGTCGCATTTTCACTATGCGAACCGCATTTCAATCGCAAACCGAAGCACTGAGTTTGGCTCAAATTGTTGACAAAAATGCGACAAGGTAATCCACTTTGCGGACCGCAATTTTACTATGCGAACCGCATTTCAATCGCAAACCGAAGCAGTGAGTTTGGCTCAAATTGTTGACAAAAATGCGATAAGGTAATTCATTATGCGGACCGCATTTACGTTATGCGATCACATTGTGCCTCGCATTGATACCCTTTCAGCAGAACCCACCGCGTAGCACGTATGCGATCGCACAGTGTGTTATGCGATGACTTTCCTATCGCACAATGCCAGGTAAGGCAGCGCAAAACAACACATCTTTTAATCCTTCAAAGCAGCGCAAAACAACACAAAAAAAAAAACGAAAAAATGAACAGAGAAAGGAATGACCAGCAGCAAGCACAGTTCGAATCGTACCAAGGACAAAGATCTGTTTAAAATCTCCACACTTCTTGTAATCTTTTTCATTGGTACGTGTCCTGATCTCCTCATGGTCGCTCCTATCTTTGTTGTGTTTTTCTTTAGTTTTCATTCTGCACTTTTTCGATTTTGTTGCTAATCATACTTGCTTGGTTGTTTCTGGGGTGATGGCTGGAGAGATCTAGGACTGCCATTGTTGGGGGGATGAACTGAATCGTGAGACCAAAGGCATTTGCGGCCCACAAAATCAAAATGTGGTTCGCATTTTGGCCGCATCCTTAAACCCTAGTCTCCTGAATACGATGACAAATGCTGTGCCATTTGCGATCGCATAATTACTATGCGAACCGCAAAGGCACCGCAAACTGGAACAGAACACCCTGTTAAAACCTTGACATCTGCGTTTGTTTTGCAATCGCAATTCCCACTTTGCGATCGCATTTTTGTTATTCTTATTTGTGTTTGTGCAAGTAAATTCTGTGATGATTATGTGATTCGCATAGTGGTTTTGCGATCGCATAATCCATCGCAGACTGAGTCCTAATATTGCACAGTCAAGTTTGCGACTAGTTTGTGGTTCGCATAGTGGTTATGTGACCGCAAACCATGTCGCATTCATTTACCTGTTGTTGCTTTCTTCTGTTTTCTTTTCCCTTTTACTTACAATATCGCTCACATTTTACCCTTATATAGATATGGCACCTCAAAAGCATGTCGCAAGGAAAAGGGCACCATCTGATCGTCACACGTCACAGCCAAACCGTGTGCAAACGGAACCACTCCCAGTCTGATGAGGAGGACCTTTTGCCCTAAGTCAATCAACAGGCTGAGGCTAGAAGGAAACATGGAGATGACTTCCATCTCCGATTTGGTGTCGAAGGCTCAAGGGAATTGTTTAGAAAGGGACTCACCAAAAGAAAAATACTGGGTGAGAAGCAGTTGAGCGTGAATGGCCTCCAAGAATAGTACCTCCACATTCTCGACAATATAAAAGCGAGAAAATGGGAGTGCTTCACTGAGGCTCCTAAGGAGTTCAATGAGTCACTGGTCCGGGAGTTCTATGCATCTTATGGAGCTTCCAGGACAGCGCACCACAAACGCAACAAAGTGTTTACTGGCATCGTACTTGTTCAGGGAAAGAATGTGTTCTGCAATAGTGAAGACATTAATGAAATATATTCCCCCGACTGGCAAATAGGCACAATAGAGTACGATGCCAAATACTCAAATAGAGAGAATGAACGTGGGTGGATAGCGTCAGTCATTGCAAAGGGGACCCCTGCTTGGATAAATCCTGGAAAGAAGATATATAAGGAGGATCTCACAAGGGAGGGTCGATTTTGGTTGAGCTTCGTCGCCTCCCATTTGATACCGTCCCGGAACGAAACTGATACAAGCATTGAGAAAGCTCTCCTCATTGCATGCATCATGGACGGTATCAAGATTGATGTGGGGACTTTAATCTTCCAGGAGATAGGTATCCGGGAAACGCAGTGTGCTACCTCGCTCCCATTTCCGTGTTTGATCACAGCCCTCTGTAAAGCTGTGAACGTTCCTCTAATGCAACAATCTGATAAAATCGGAAAGGAAACAAGGGACATAGACATCACACGTATCAGTGATGCTGCTGCCCCACCAGAGACTCCACTCCAGGACCGTGACTCCCAGACTCCTGTACCTCCCAAGGTTCCAGAGGCCTCCACTTCTGCTTCAGAGCCTGCCTCTCAGTCCACCACCGGTAAGCCTTCGTCTGCACTGCCAGCCCTCTCAAGGCTTGGTCTTATGGCACACTATGCCAATGCCAAGGTAGACCAGCTCTTGAAAACCTTGCCTAACCTTATCAAACAAGCCCTGACTCCGATATAAACGTCAGTCACAGCTCTCCAACAACAACAAACATTGTTTGGGGATCGCTTGCACAAGCTCGAGTTCAGGGTTGAAAAGATCGAGCGAGGCGAGGTTAGGGGTTTACCTCAGCTAAGGGAGGAGGTGGCGTCTATGAAAACCGAACTCCAGAAAATGCAAAACTTGGAGTTCGACCTATCATCCCTCCTCCCCAAAGAGGGTGATCAAGGAGCAGACACGGCTGCACCAGACCTGAGCCTACACTTCACAACTCTGATGGCAGACATTGTACCTCCGACTACTTGAATGTCCCAACCTCCAGCTCCTCCGATACATGTTGATATCCATGATGAGGAGACATCCGGACATTCTTCAGATTTAGAGGGTGAAGAGGCAGAAGAGGAGGAGTCATGGTCCGAGGAGGATGAAGGCCCTCAAGAGAAGGGCAAGCAGATTGCTGCTCCTACAGTGGAGGATGAGGAGCAAGCAAACATTCAGCGGGCCATACAACATTCGCTAGCAGATTTGGCCGCCCATGCAGATCCATCAGCCACTCAGCCATCAACGGGCGAGGCTAGCAGCTCAGAGGCTCTAACTCTAGCTCCCGACCAATCCAACATCCCTCCTTCAGTAGCAGAGGGTCAACCGGCTACTGATTCCTATAGCGCTTAGTGCGCCCCAAGGAGCCCCTTGAACTCTACTTTATATTCATATGCATTGGGGACAATGCATGCTTTCGGTTGGGGGTGGTAGCCTTATTTGTATTTTTTGTCTGTATTGTTGTATGCTTTGCGACATTAGTAATTGAAATATATATTAGTGCTCCATGATTTCTGTACATAAGTTGCCTTTAATTAGTAGATAGTTTTCCACCTTTAGTGATTAGAAATAAAATTCCCCTTGTTTTTTCTTTGCCGAGTTCTTTTTCAAGGGTGTAATACTAAAACCAGGATAGTAAAATGAAACATGTTGACCGGGCTGGTGTAATTGTCTAGTATCAAGCATGTGTGTCTGTATATAGATCATACCCTTTCAAAAGATCAACTGTGTGAACTTGAGGCTCGCTCTGTGACTCTATATCTACCTAGAGTTATGTATTTATATATGATGAAAGCCTTGAGTTGCCAAATGTTAACTCTAGGGCTTTAAATTATGTTAACCAAACAGTTTGTGTGCCATGTGTGTTAGCTCTTTGTATAGATAATTCTTGTGTTTGCCTCTGCCATCTAGAACTTGCCCGGTTGGTTTTTTGACGCTTATAATAATTACACTTAGTTGGAGAGATGATCTTAGGCATTCTTTATTTTATTTGTGAAATCTCTTTAGTCTTTCAAGCCCACCTTTGTATAAATAATATCACTAGTGCCCTATTCGAGCCTTTAACCTTTTCTTTGGCCACCTCATTACAAACCTTTCCATTTGTGTAAAATAATTACCTCTTTTGAACCCGTTCCTCCTTGAACATTAATAATTAGGCTAAAAGCCTAAGTTGGGGGTGTGGGTCAAAATGAAAATGGGTAAGGTTATACAGTAAGGGTAAGAGCATATACCTCAAAGTGCTAATATGAATTTATGAAAGCTCCAAAAAAAAAAGAGAAAAGAAAAGAAAAGACAAATAGATATATGTGTGTATTTATAATTATGGAGCTTTGAAATAAATTAGAGAGGTATTTAAGGTGGTTCTATATTGGGAACTAGATGCCAATGCGGCTATGGGGTTTGAAGAGAAACAAAGTGTAAAAAGAAAAGAAAATATGATTAGTGTTCGAGGATGTAGTCACTTATATCTAAATACTTATCCTACCCTTCCCTAAACCTACATTACAAGCTTAAGATGTCCTTATGTGATCTCCAATCGAGCGTTCTTAGAAGTAAGCGACGAATTAAAATAAGGGCAAGCCTATGGTATGGTATGTGGTAACACTTGAAATTCTTTTCTGAGAGTGAGTGTATTTGCGAATTAGTCCCTTTGTATTGTCATTATAAATATCGAGATTTTGGGACTTTCTTTCTAGTGAGGGCACATGAACTGTGAGGTTGAACAGAAGTTGAGTTTTTGAGTAAAACATAAGTGCACTCAGCTGAGGGTAGCATTTAGTCACTTTGTCTGAGGCTCAAAGTTCACAAGTTGATTAGTTTTCCTTGAATATATTGATAATTCAGGAAGGGTAAAGCATTCGAAGATGCATGCTTGAAACACTAACAACAAACAATGTCCATGGTCATTATTGCTTCATGTCTTGTAAATGGAGTCTAGAATAGGATAGTGTCGTCTTAGTTGCTTGAGGACAAGCAAGAGTTTATGTTGGGAGTGTTGATATGCCGGAGAATTTCGGCACATTTTGATACTAATTGCTTAGATTTTAACTTGTTTTACATGCAACTTCCTTAGATACTTATGTAATTTTAGTGGTTTTGTAGCATAAGAAGTGTAAGGACCTAAGAGCATGGAAAAGAGTTTAAAAAGCCATATAAAGACAAGGAAAGAGCAGAAAAGCATCGCAGAGGTGAATATGCGATCGCAAACATCATCACATGCGAGCCACTGAATTCACATCAAGATCGCAGATCAAGACAGACTTCTGGGCAAAATGTCACGTCAAGAATGCGGTCGCATATGCGATCGCATAACTGGTATGCGAGCCGCATAATTGCATACAGAGATCGCAGACCAAAGCAGAGTCATGGGCGAAGTTCAGAGTTAGAAATGCGATCTCATCTGCGATCGCATAACTGGTGTGCGAGCTGCAGAAGCAACCGCAAACCAAGCACGAAGTCCATTGAAGGAAGAAACAGTGATGCGAGATGCGGTCGCATTTCTACAATGCGGACCGCAAATCATGAATGCTATGAAGGCAGACCTAGGGGTGAAATCTGCGACAGACGTGTCAAAATTGCGGACCACATTTCTGTTATGCGACAGAAATGCAGTCGCATTATTGACTTCGGGGCCGATTAGTCCGAATTTCGCCTCGATTTTTGGGCCTCTATAAATAGGTCTATTAGGGTTTTGTGGGGGCTATCCTGTCAGACTTTGGGAGCATAAAGTACAAGGCTTGAGTATTCCTATATCTTAGAAGCTTTTGGGTCAAGAATCTTTTACTTTGTAAGCTTTATGACAATTAAATTCTTTTGATTTCAGATTTTAGAATGAGTAACTAATTTCAAACACTAAGGTTGTGAACCCTAAATGGGTGTGATGTTATTGGGTGTTTGATATTGAATATATATTTAATGGTTGATTGATATTTATTTATTTCTCATTCCTTAATCATTGTTGGTGGTTGCAAACATTAACAAACTCCATTAAATTCCATCTTTGCTTGGGAAAGCGGGGTAGAATTTGGTAGAAGTAAATATCAAAGACTCAAGGCATTAAACCTTGTTTAATAAAATCGCTTAGGAATAAGTGGGTTTTAATTTGGCATAAATTGATTGTTCTTAATCACAACTCTTTTATATTTGGAAAAATCATAAAGAGAAAATATTACCCAACTATTGGAAAATATTGGGTAGTCAATTAGACATCAATTGCATATCAAAAGATTCTTCCGTTAGAAATATATCATATTGACATCGATAGCATTACACTTCATTAATGGGGACACAACCTTGGTTTCTTTAATCATATTATTCATATTCTCAATAGTGCAATTAGACTTTATTTAAAACTAAGTTCAATTCATACTTTTGTTACGATTACCTGGATAGAATTACGACTGTAGTTGAGTATTGCGCTAATCAAGTAAACTTTTCACACCTATTCCCTGTGGGATTCGACCCCAACCTTATTGGGTTATTATATTTGACATCGACTGCTTACACTATTTATTAAGGTGTAATTTGAGCGTATCATTAAGCCCGCACGTACAACCTCAAACCACATGTATAACTCCACACACTGAAGGAACTGATCATTGCCACAATCATACTGATTCAACCATTACATCCGTTCCACTTATTCCGATGCACTCTTGAATTGCCTTAGAAATAATAGCAGTTCCATTCAAAACATAACAAACATCCCGAGTGACTCGCTCTGACTTGGTCCCGAATATAAGTCGAACTCTTAGTGCGCTGTCAAAAAATGAACACCACCAAAGAAGCAACCAGATGAATTATTTTTCCCTGTACCTCACATCTAGAAGAAGCATAAATTTTGAGTCTTCCCCAGAATCTAAACATGAATGAATAAGGCCAAATATAGCACACACTCATCAAATCCTTTTCTCGGATTACCCCCGATGTTTTCTTTCCTTAGTCATCAATAATCCACCAATGCACCGATAATTAGAAGCTGCACAAGTAGACAACTACGCCATCCGATCGTAGATGGTGGGGCTCCCCCACTTAGCCTTAAGCTAAAATTACATAAATCTAGAACCCACAAAATCATCATGATCTTGCACAATTAACCCGTCGAATTTCTTGTAGTTTCTTATTAAACTTTCCATGCGTTCCGAATTATCAGCCATAATCGCCTATTAGACCTCCTGCTAGATAGTAAGTAGAACTCTTCGTAGAAACATCATCAAAATTGCGCAACTGCTAACCTGCTCACAGGAGATAACCCACATGCGGAATTACATGCCGACATCCTCCAACTGTACTGGGTACAACCACTACGAAATCAGTAGGCCCTCCTGAGCCCGTGCTCATCCGCTAGTGGTACAAGTCTGTTCATTCCCCATTGACATCAACTGAAAGTCTGACAGTACATTTCAACCTGAAGTCATATTGCATCAAGATCGATAATCAAGCCTTCACACCCCTTTATTTTAAGCAAATACCCTCCTGCCATATAAGATGTTCCTCAGTACAGTAGCCACCATCCTAAATACAATATGTAAACCTAGTCACTATCCACCATGATTCCCAAATTGCTCTAAACTCCTCTCAAGGCATGCGGCTATCCTACCATGGAATCCATATGCTAATCGGCCACTCTTACTCGTTTAGACTATCTTTTGGTAATACAACCACCGTGAGTACCTCCCTCCATGTCTTTCCTCATACTTCGCCACCTAATTCTTGTATCAAATCAAAGTCCATCCCTGAAATAATAAATTGCTTCCAACTCTAGACCTCCTGGAAGGTGATTTTTCTCGAGCCATCAACATTAGAAACATCGATTCGATCCCAAAATATCTACACACTACTATCTCTGACAACCGCTTCTCAGAAGCCATTTCACAACACCCTACCTTGAAGACAAATCAAAGAAGACCATAACACCTGCGAACCTTAATACATTCAAACAAGGACAACGACACCATATCACAACTGAAAATTCCACCACGCTCGAAAATACCAAGTCTTGTTACTCCATCAACAAAAACCTGAACATTTATAGTCCGATTGCCTCTCCCTTGCTAGAATTAAACGCTGAACCTCGAAATCCTCCTTTCAAGTCATTCACTACCTTGACACATAAACAAGCACCCTACCATTACACCAATACTGTGCGATAACAACGTGTGAACATCACGGCGATATGTGCATAGCCTCAACACCATAGAAAGTGTAGATACTAAGCTGAAACAAAAGAACACCCTTCCACAAGGCAACGATAATAGCCCGTCTGAACACGCAGGGAAAAACATCCTGCACCACGTCTGCAGTACCATTACAACTCCTCAATGCCCAATGGATAACAAGCGCTTTGCGTCACATAAGATTGAGTAGGAAGGAAATAAAGGCATAAGCCTCAAAGGAATCGGCACGAAGAAGAATCAAGAAAGGAAATGCTCCTAATAGCCATGCAGCCTCTCGAAGATAAGTACAGACGTCTCCATACCAATCCGCAAGACTCTACTAGACTTTCTTATCGCTCGCGAGACCAATATGAACCTAACGCTCTGATACCATGCTGTCACGACCCTAAATCCACTACAGGTCGTGATGGAGCCTAACGCCGCCGTCAGGCAAGCCAAACGTGATTTACCAAATTAATTACTCATTTTAGTATTTTTGAAATTCGCAATTTTCCTTAATTGATCAATATAAAATAGAATTTACAAAATAAATATAAATATTTACACGAACCACAACAATGAATAACCCGAAGGAAACCCCCAAAACCCGGTGTCACAAGTGCGTGAGCATATTTCTAAGGAGTACAATAATAATATAACGTTTGTCTGAATGTAATAAGACAGAATAAAATGAGTGGTAAAATGGAAACTCGGTAGGCTGCAATGCGTGGCTTGGAATGCAGCTCACATAAAGTCTCCTCAACAGGTGCACCTACGCGGCAAGTCAATCATCAATAAACATGTAAAATCCTACACATTTAGTGCATAAGTGCAGCATGAGTACGTAAATAACCAGTAAGTATCTAGCCTAACTCTGGAGAAGTAGTGACGAGGGGTCGACATCGACACTTACTAAAGGTCCAATAAAATAATATAATAAAACATGAGCAGGTATGAAGCATACGGCAATAATGGGGTAAATTTGTAAGTTATATAATCTTCTAGTTAATTCTTTTAAAGCACAAATTTCTAAATCCATAATAATGTGAACACTGTCGAGGGTCGAGTAGCACGAACCATAGATGCATCTATATATTGCCGAGGCGTTCGCCCGCTCCACAAGAAAAAGAAAGAAGTTATCGAATTACGAGGCACGTGTTTACAATACCGTACATGGGCACAAATATGAATATAATCTTTACCATTTCTCAAATAGCTCGCCCACAACTCAAACTGTTAAGGCTTGGTCTGGTGTACATATGTTTATTTCTGAATCAGTTTCAATTATAACTTTATTTTATTTAAGCCAGCAGAATGAGTCCAAACAATTCAAATATTACAGTATAAGATTCTACGTCTACCCGAATGTAAACATGCTTTAGCTACGCATGGACTCTCGTCACCTCGTGCTTACGTAACACCCAAAACTAGTTGCACATAACAATGAATATCACCTAGGGATAGTTTACCCCTCACAAGGTTAGACATGAGACTTACCTCGCTCCGAAGTTCCAAAACCGGCTCCAACACCTCTCAAACACCTTAAATCGATGCTCATTTCTTCAAAACTAGTCAAACAACATGCAAACCAATCAAAATATACTTTAATACCCATAATTAATCAATTTAAACAATTCTCAGCTCCGCTAGAAAAGTTGATAAAATCAACCCTCAGGCCCACGTGCTCGGATTCCGAAAATTTTCGAAGATAAACTTTACCCGTAAGACCACGAACTCAAATATATGATTTATTCCTAATTCCACGACCAATTTCGTGGCATAAATCCAAAAATAACATATTCTAGGTTTTCTCAAAAATTTCACAATTTCTACTAATTTCCATATTCAAATTCATATATAAACCAAGTATTTAACTCACAATGTGCGGGAATCACTTACCTTGACATTGTAATGATCCAACTTATCGTTTTGTGAATTGGCATCCCGTTCAATGATTTGAGGCACCGAGCAGCTTCGAATATGTATTCTGACTTGCGTTGAGTTTGGTTTTCGGAAGATTAAAAATATAATTGAAAGAACAATTCTTATCTTTGAAGCTTAAGTGAAAAAGTTGACCAAAGTTTTGACTTTTGAGCAAACGACTCCGAAACGAAAATTTGATGATTTCAATATCTTTGTATGGTGATTTTGGTCTTAGGAGCTTGTCCGGATGTTGATTTGGAGGTTCGTAGGTCATTTCGGCGTTAATTGGACAAAAGTTGAAAAATTGGATGATTTATAAAAAGTTTGATCGGGAGTGGATTTTTTGATATCGGGGTCGGATTTTGATTCCGGAAGTTTGAATAGGTCCGTAATTGTCAATTATGACTTGTGTGCGAAATTTGAGGTTAATCGGACTTGATTTGATAGGTTTCGATAATCAAGGGTTAAAGAAAAAAAATCAAGTAGCAATGAAAGAATAGAAGCTGCGCAACAGTCCCTTTCCCCAAGAAAATTACAGCAGCTGTCACCATTTTTATAGCTATGTTCTGCTCCTCTTTCTTCACCCGAACCCAGCTGCAAAAAAAACACCTAAAACCATCATTGTCCAGCCCTCAAATCCAGTAAAGAATAGCCCAAAAACGACCTCAAAATCCATCCCGAAAGTGCAAAAAAACAGATGCGAACATGTGCCAAAACGACCTCGAATATGTCCCAAAACCAGCACTAAACTACTCAAAAATAGTCTCGAAAAATCAGATCTAGGACACCTCAAAATCCAGCTCTGTTCTACCTTGAAAACTCAGCCAAAATCTTCACAAAAAACGACATAAACACTGCCCAAAAATCACCCCAAAAACGTAGCTAGAACAGCCCTGAAACTAAGCTCAAAATTGACCCCAAACCAGCCCCCGAACCAGTTGTGTTACTGCTGAAAAATCAGTCACAAAATAGCCTTGCAATACCTCCATAAGGTCATCAAAATACCCTCAAACTCTCAGCCCAAGACAGCCCCAATCAGTCTTCAAAAATCAGTCATTTCGCCATTTTCGATTGGGATCTTGGAGCTCCCTTTTGGAGCGATTTTGGAGCAATTCTTCACGACTTCGTTTTGGGTAAGTGTCCCATATCCGAAGTGATTATATTTCATAAATCCATAGTTGTATCTCTCATTTATTTCGGTTTTAAATGGAAGAAGTCAAGATTTTTGCAAAACTTTTCAAGAACAAAAATTTAAGATTTAGAGGTCGAGTTGTTATCGCAATTTGATAAAATTGGTATGGTTGAACTCGTATCGGAATAGTTGTTCGAATTTCGTAAAATTATGTCGGGTTCCGAGAGTCGGATCCCGAGTTGACGTTTGGTTGACTTTTTAATGTAAATTTTGAAGTCGATGTTTTATTATTATCCGGAGTCATTTCCGATGAATTTTAATGAAATTATACAATCAATTTGGACATATCTAAGCTGTCTGAATGTCAATCCAAGAAAGGAGGCTATTTTGCAATATCGTCCCAATTTCAAAAAGGTACATATCTTATCTAACCTTGAGTTGGGGAATTACCCCTTAGGAATTGAGTCATATGTGGAAATTGTGTGATTGAAAATCATGTACGGAGGTGACGAGTACGTACTTATTTTATATGTGCAATTTATACTTGTTAAAATTAGTAGACACCTTATGTATTAAATTGGAAAAATTGTTGGAGCTTATTAAATCTTTTCTTTGTCATACCTCATTCCTTATTTGCCGAGGTTGTTTTTATATGATAATTTGATGTGATTTCCACTTTGATTTTTATGTGAAATTCAATCGTTAGATGAATTGACATTTTTTGAAAATAGTTTTATTATGGATTTCTTATTTGCAAATAATTATTAAATAAGTTCAAAATGAGGCTTTAATATATTTATTAAAATTTTTGGTTAAAGAAAGCGTTGTCCTATGCTGAGTTACTTTTTCATCTGTTGTCTTTGATGTTTTATATACATTGTGAGGAGTCTTGGGCTATTTACTGTGAAATTTATTGATTTTGTTATATCTTGTGAATTGGTTGTGGCCATTGGGCAATTTTTATTATAAATTGATTGTGTTGTTTTGTCGTGATAATGTTTCGTGCGAATTATTGTGTGATTTGAGTTATTATTATGAGAACATAAGGGTGGGATTCCACTGTTAATATTGTGAGGGATAAGGGTGGCTATTATCAGGGATGATACGTGATGATGTGAGATTATTATGTTGGTGATTTTTATATGATGTTGTGATTTTCCTGGAGTTTATTTTTATCTCTTTGTGCAACTTGTCTTGTTATTTCGATAAACATGATAATAGTCTGATTCATGTTGAAATTGTGAGCCCGTGGCTATTGCTTGGAGATTTTTATTATTGGCACGTGAGTTGTCCGTGTGGTTATAAAAGAAATGTGGGCACGAGGTGCCAGAAAAATATAATAATTTTATTATTGGCACGTGAGTTGTCCGTGCGATTGTGACATAAATATGCGCACGGGGTGCTGTTAAAATATGAAAGTAGGCTGAGATCCATAATTTTTATAATTATGAAATGAGGTGTCACGTGGTAAATTTTACCTGAAAGGAATTATATTCGAAAGAT
This sequence comes from Nicotiana obtusifolia, assembly GCA_002018475.1. NCBI lineage: Eukaryota > Viridiplantae > Streptophyta > Magnoliopsida > Solanales > Solanaceae > Nicotiana > Nicotiana obtusifolia. The sequence goes on along the minus strand of MCJB01052630.1, from coordinate 103,743 downwards.
ATTTATTTGAGAGAATTATATTTGAAAGATATTTATTTGGATGAAATTTATTTGAAGGAAGTATATTCAAAATATATTTATTGGAAAGAATTATATTCTAAAGATTTTTCTTTGAAAAACTTAAAGATGAAAGATGTATATTTTGAAGGACTTGATTATTGGTTGTGCTTGTGTTCATTATTTATTTGAGTAATATTTATGGTGTTCTTGTTGCCTTATTATTTATATCACAGGTTGATTATTGTTGTTACTGCTGCTATTAGTTTCCTATTATTTTTATATGCTATGTTGCACAGGTTATTAGACTAGTGAGTGTCTTGACTGTACCTCATCACTACTCCACCGAGGTTAGTCTTGATATTTAATGGGTACCGGTTGTGGTGTACTCATACTACACTTCTGCTCATTTTTGTGCAAAGCCAGGAATTAGAGATATCGGACTCGGGCAGAGTTAGTGTGTTGATCGCAAGGATTCAAGGTAGAGCTTCTTGGTCGTCGCAGTCCCTTGGACTATTTCCAATTTTATTGTACTGTCACTCTTATTCGAGCAGTATTGTATATTCGATTCTTGAGATCATTGCAAGTATTAAGTTAGAGTTCGTGACTTAGTATTACCAGTTTTGGGAGGCCTTTCTATTTGTCTCTGCTTTTGTTTTCGACACTTGTATTAAATTATATGTTTAAAAAAAATGGTACGAAATGCAATTGTAATCGACTTACCTAGTCTTAGATATCCATCACGACGCCTGTGGTGGGGATTTGGGTCATGACATACATAGATGATGAAAATCTCCCCTCGAAGCTCTTCAAGATCGCCCAAACCAAGAGAGAATGAGCAAAAATCCCAATTTAAAACAATCTGCCCAGGCCAGTACTTCATCGCGATCGTGGAAGCTCCTTCGTGATCGTGAAGGCTAAAACAACTGCCTCCAAAAATTTTCCTCTATGCATTTGCGACCTCTTCGTCGTGTTCACGAAGCCTCAGACCCCTGCCCCTTCGCGTTCGCCATCCACGAGCAGTGTTCGCGACGGCCAACATGCTCCAGACCCAGCTCCCCCTTTCCTTCAACGCATTCGCGTAGGTTCCTTAGGCCTTTTTCCGCGTTCGCGACCTCTCTGTCGCATTTGTGATGAGTAATCTCCACCTGCCCCAAAATCCTTCTGCGCGATCGCGTAAGCCCACTCACAATCGCGAAGCACGACACCAGCACCAGCAACCAGCAGCATCATAACACTCTAACTTGGTCCAAAACCATTTCGAATCACACCCAAGGCCCCGGGACCTCATCCAATCATAACAACCAGTCCCAATACATAACATGAACCTGCTCGAGGCCTCAAATTACATCAAACAATGATAAAACCGGGAATTGCACGCCAATTCAAGCTTAGCAAACTTTAGAACTTCAAACTTCTACATTCGGCGCCGAAACCTATCAAATCAAGTCCGATTGATCTCAAAATTCGCACACAAGTCATAATTGAAATTACGGACCTACTCCCACTTCCGAAACCAGAATCTAACCTCGATATCAAAAAGTCCACACCTAGTCAAACTTTTCAAAAATCATCCTAATTTCCAACTTTTGCCAATTGAGGCCAAAACGACCTACGGACATCCAAATCAATGTCCGGGCACGCTCCTACGACCAAAATCACCATACGGAATTATTCTCAGGCTCGGAATCTCAAACAGACATCGATAACATCAAAAACTACTTCAACCCAAAATTAGGGAATTTTTAAACCTTCAAAATGCCAATCTTCCATAATAAGCGCCGAAATACTCCCGGGCCACCTGATACTCGACCCGAATATACGCTCAAGTCCAAAATCATCATATGAACCTATTGGAACATTCAAATACCGATTCTGAGGTCGTTTACTCAAAAGTCAAATCTTGATCAACTCTTCCAACTTAAAGCTTCCGAAATTAGAATTTTCTTTCCAAATCAACTCCGAACTTTCGGAAATTCAATTCCGACCACGCGTACAAGTCATAATACCTGAAGTGAAGCTAATCAAGGCCTCAAACCACCGTAAGATGCGCTAGAACTCAAATCAACCGGTCGGGTCGTTACAGTGGGACTATACTTTTATTTATTATACATCTTGTCATCTAGAATCTATTAAGGCCATTGTTTCTATTTCATAATCTTCTATTTGATTCTTGCAAGTATTTTTATTGTACTTAATTTTTTGTCTTCATTACGTATCAATGCATCATTGTTTTCTATGCTCATTAATTCTTTATCTTGTATGAGTTTTGTTGTATTTTCTTCATTTTCTTCCAATTTTTCCTTTCCTTTTTCGAATTTTTGTATTCTCTTTTCTAATTCATTTATTCTCATATCTAATGTCATTACTCTATATTAAGTATGGAATCATATATCTCTTTATATTCTTCTTCTTTATTTAATTTTCTTTCGTATTCTTTTTCTATGCATATAACACATCTCTCTAATATACATAATCTGCAATTAGCTCTATTACTTTTTATAGGATACCATTTACATATAAAACATTGATTACTATCTAATCATTTATTTCTCTCAAAAATGATTACATTCTTCAGATATATTTATTAATATGTTTGCCTGTATTTCTTCTAAATCCAACTTTTTCATTCCTATCTCTTTTATTAATTTTTTTTCTTCTGATTCTGAGGAGTCTAGATGGTTTCGTTTTTCTATATCTACACTTACTATAGAGTATATGCTTTCGTTATCTGACATATATTCGTCCACATTTATTAACGTTTCTTGAAAATCTTCTATTAATTGTGAGTTTCTTGTCTTGCTATTAATCTTTTTTGGGCATGTATTGGCTAAGTGTTCTATGCTTCCACAAGTAAAGCATTCTAATTTATTCTTATAATTTCTCTTTGTCCTATATTTTCGAACATGTTTGTTTGTATCTAGATAAGGTTTTTTTGGCTGATGATTTTCTAAGATAATAATTTTTTCTAGTATATCCTCTATTATATCGATGCTTATATTTCCTATATTATTTCTTCTTGTAATTGTCTTTGTCATAGCTTTGGGTTGTGTATATTACATTTTTACAAAAACTCCTATCATTTTGTTTTAGTTGTTTTTGTATTCTTATTTGTATGTTTGTACATTTTTCTTGCAATATTTCCATTATATGTTGTATTTTGTGTCCTATGGAACATTTTGCGTTCGGACTTTGTATTACTCCTTCTCTTTTGTACCATCTTTCTTCTATTTCTCTACCTAATACTCCTGAAAATTTGTTGAATAATTTTTTACCTAAGTCTTGGTCAAACGCATTTCCGCTAATAGTACAGTAATGAAATAATCTGTTAAGAATTTCTTTATATAATGCCAACTAATTATACTTATTTGTTCTAACCTTATTAATGCATTTTTCTATAATATAACTAACCCACTATTTGGGTCTTCTCTTGTTATTAAACTATGTATTTTATTTGTAAAATTATAAGGATTTGGTTCCATTGCTATTAAAGCTTGAAACTATTGTGGGAATTCAGACGTGTAGGCTTCCCATAATACTTTGGTTGATTCTCCTAAGAAAGTTTTCATATATTTATACATTGTTTCTGCATCTGTCTCATGATAGGTTTTTATATAGTCTGCTACTACTATACCTTTCCAAAAGTCTATTACTGAGTTCCACATTTGTGGGTCATGAGCCGCTATATTTAATATTTTACTGTTACTTCCTCCTTCATGTAAACGAATAGGTTCCTCTATAGGCATTCTTTTTCCTGCTGGTCTTATATTTTCTGTTTCTATTTCTTGTCCCATTCTATATATCCTTCTTCTAGGTACATGTCACGACCCAAAATCCGCTGAAGGTCGTGATGGCGCCTAACACTGCCGTTAGGCAAGCCAACTGTAATTTACAAATGTAATTACTCATTTTTTTGTTTTTGGAAATCTTGGTTTTTTATTAATTGAATAACATCAAATAGAATTTACCGAGTAAATCAAAGTACTTACACAATTATAACAAAGAACAACCCGTAGAAACCCCCAAAACCCGGTGTCACAAGTGCATGAGCATCAACTAGGAAATAAAATAAAATACAACATCTCTCTAGAATAAAAATTAGACAGAATATTTAAATAACTCTGATGGAGACTCTGCAGGCTGCGGATCGGAGAGTGAGATGCAGCTCACGATAAAGTCCTAGCAATGGTCGTGCCTCTGCGCCCAAAAGACCACCAGAAATATAAGTAGCTGCACAAAAAGTGCAGCAAGTGTAGTATGGGTACGTAAATCCATGGGTACCCAGTAAGTATCTAACCTAACCTCAGAGAAGTAGTGACGAGGGGTCGACATCAACACTTACTAATGGTCCAATAAGACAGATACAGTAAAAGTGAACAGATGTGAACCAGAGAAAATGAATGAAGTAACAAGTATAATACATGGTACAATCCTCCTCTCGGCAGTAACTCCAACTCTCAGCTAGTAGCTGCCTCCTCAATTGGAGAATATATAATGGAGGTTACCAGATAGGTCGTCACAGTTCAATCAGGAAAAACTCTCAGATATGCTGGCTTCTTGCCAATTATTACATATGCTTTCAAAAGAGTATTTTATAGAAATGCCGATGCATATGGCCTGATCCATCATAACATTCCAAAACCATAGATACATCTATTTTATTGTCGAGGCGAACGGCCCGCTCCCATGAGAGTGTGGTACATAAATCTTGCGAGGCCTACGGCCCGATCCATCATAGTGTGCGCACTGCCGAGGGTCGAATGACACGAACGATAGATGTATCTATCCTGCCGAGGAGAACGGCCCGATCCCATTAGAATAAGAAGCTTTGGCGGGTCCTTGACCCTCACTCACGAATAGACTTGTGAGATATAAATTTTTAGGGGATACCTTTCGATGAGAACACATATCGTGGGAGGAATGTGTAAGAGGAGTACAATTATATAACGACTAATAATGAAGCCCGTCGAATCTCTATGATAGCAAGTCCATTACTCTACACAAGTCTAGTATCAAGTTTCATTGTAAGAATAATGTTATTTAAACAGGAAACAACTCAAGTAGTACACTATAGCATGGTGTGAGCCTAAGTCTACCCGGACATAGCATGAATCTAGCTACGCATGGACTCTAGTAACCTTGTGCATATGTAGCCCCCGCAATAAGTTACACATAATAAATACGTCGCCTAGGGGTAGTTTTCCCCTCACAGAGTTAGACAGGAGACTTACCTCGCTCCGAAGTTCTAAAACCGGATCCAACGCCACTCCAATACCTCAAACCGATGCCCGTTGGTCCAAAACTATTCAAACAACGTGCAAACAAATAAAAAAAATATAATCTAATACCCATAGTTAATAAATTTAAACAATTCCCAACTCCACTCGAAAAATATATAAAATCAACCCTTGGCCCCACAGGTCTCGATTCCAAAAAATTTCGAAGATAGACTTTACCCACAACACCACGAACTTAATTATATGATTTATTTCAAATTCCATGTCCAATTTTGTGGTAAAAATAAAAACATACCAATTTTTAGGTTTCTTTCAACACTTCACAATTTCTAACAATTTCATGTTTGCGTCCATATAAAAACCATGAATTTAACTCAGGATGTGAAGAAATCACTTACCCAATTATAATTGATGAAGATGGCACTCCAAAAGTGCTCCAAAATCGACTCCCATGGATGAAATGAGATGAAAATGGGCCAAACCCCCATTTTTATAAAAACTTCATTGCCCAGACAACTTCTCGCATCTGCGGTCATTTAACGCTTCTTCGGTTCCACTTCTGGAGAAGCATCCTCGCTTCTGCGGAAGACCACTGCCACCAGACCATTGCACCTATGGATATTCTTCCGCTCCTGCATAACTACAGGTGCAACACACCCTAGCGCATCTGCGCAATTTTCGCACATGCGGCCATGACCTCGCTTCTGTGCAATCGCCTGCCCACTCCGCTTCTGTGACCTCACGCCCAGGCTGCCCGAGCCGCTTCTGCGGACCTCACCTCGCTTCTGCAACCAAACTTCACAGAAGCAGTTACACTAGAAGCTGCCCAGCTTCAGCATCTCCTAAGTCAAAAATAAATCCGTTAACCATCCGGAATCCACCCGAGGCCCTCGGGAGCTTAACCAAATATACCAACACGTCCCAAAATACATTATGAACTTAGTCGAGCCTTCAAATCACGTCAAACAACGCTAAAATCATGAATCGCACCCCAATTCACACTTAATGAACTTTAAACTTCTAACTTCTACATTCGACACTGAAACCTATCGAATCAAGTCCGATTGACCCCAAATTTTGCACATAAGTCATAAATGACATGAGGAAGCAACTCCCACTTCCGGAATCAAAATCCGACCCCGATATCAAAAGTCCACTACCGGTCAAATTTCCCAAAATCATCTGATTTCCAACTTTCGCCAATTGGCGCCGAAACGACCTACGGACCTCCAAATCGTCATCCAATCATGCACTCAAAACCAAAATCATCATACGATCCTGCTGAACCTTCAAATCCCGATTATGAGGTCGTTTACTCAAAAGTCACACCTTAGTAAATTCTTCCAACTTAAAGCTTCTGAAACTAGAATTGTTTCCTTCCAAATCAACTCCGAACATCCTGAAATTCAATTCCGGCCACACGTGCCAGTCAATATACCTGAAGTGAAGCTACTCAAGGCCTCGAACCGCTGAACGACGCGCTAGACCTCAAAATGACCGGTCGGGTCGTTACGTTCTCTCCCACTTAAACATACGTTCGTCCTCGAACGTGCTAAGAACTGCTCCGGAGTTGTCCAAAATCAATGTGCCACACCTCGTGCGCCTAACCGTGCCACCACAATCAAGTTGAACACATTAGCTCGAGCTACACTGAACATCTTCCCTATAACCTTAGCTAATAAGCTTTAGAACCAAGTCTTAACTTCTGGATTTCTTTGCAAGACCTGATTCCAACACATGAACGCCGTACCAATTACCACACACAGTGCCACAACATGATCATACACCTATGCCGAAATCACACCATGCGCCACATAAGTCCGACCATGATAGTTGAAATTTCACGAATCCGATACATGCAATACACCTCATAATACGAATAAGCCCGGTTAAATCCTCACAATACTGCCATGACAGAGAAAATGTGTAGAAATTCATATCCACCCGTTGAATCAATCAAATCATGGAGTCGCATCTCCTGACAAGGACCATAGCCTCATTCTAAACTGAATAACGATATTCTCTCTTTAATGTAACTTATATAAATCTGATTGTAATGATTTCAAGTCCAATAGTCTCGTCTCACCTAGTATATATTACACAGACAATAAGCCACCTCAAACACTGACCAAGATATCATATGACGCCATCAATGCGCCGACAAGATATAACTCAAATATGACACAGAAGGAGGAACGAACTCTAGAAAAGGACTACCAAGCTCGCACAATGAAATAAACGGTCGAATAGATGTTATGAACCCTTCTAAGAAAAATGAGAAACAAAATACGCCAGAATAGATATAAGGAACCAGACTCAACATATCACTGTTGTGGCGTGCAAACCAACCCAAACATGATACCAATGCAGCGTGCAACCCGATCTAAATAACGTACCCATGGCGGCGTGCAACCTGATCCAAATAACGTACCCATGGCGGCGTGCAACCTGATCCAAATAACGTACCCATGGCGGCGTGTAACCTGATCCAAATAAGGACATGCTCATCAAGCCATAATGCCTCTACTACGGAATACCGAATATCAGCCATAAGCACGATAAGTGCAAAAATACTACTCTAGGGAGACGGACAACGCAATACGTCACAAAACTTAAGTAGGACTAAGATGTGATAAATGACCAGCATCTCGAGAGCTATCCTGCTCATATGACACCATAATCTACATGGGACCTCAACACACGTGCGAATAATCAAGCCGTCTCAATCCGGCACAACCCCCACAATTCATAACCAAAGGAATAGAGCACCTTCCAGGCATAAAGTGACTAGCACGTCACACTCATACAATTTCCCAGTGGGGTACGCTCCCACGACCTTCCGCTCAGGTAGCCAAGTCCGCACATTTATACCACCAACTGTACTAATTTTGTAAAGCAATTCGAGAACCTGCAATTCAATAGACAATGCTCTTTCCACAGCACACGATTCCCAAGCGACACTAGAATAATGTCAGCTTAATCTGAACATCTAAATTCCTTTCCTCTCATCCGAGCTCGTGAAATCCTTGATAATGCTGAACCGCAACCTTGATGCTCAGCTTTCAAATTTCTATCCCGCTCACTGCAAGCATCATGCCACTACGCGAGAATACACGAATTCATCATAACCCTTGAACTACTAGTATAATAAACACTTTATTGGCTAGAGGCCTTTCACTTAGCTCAGTTTAGAAGAGCCAATACAACACGCAACTGAATTCCCAAACCGTAGAGAATACAAACCTCAAGTCATGATCTAAACAGCCATGACTCTTCTGGAAACCCATTTACACCACAAGGTCATTTGAATCAAATACCTCCAAATCAACCAGGTTAGGGTGGCTAACGAGCCCGCACGTATTACAATAAACCACAAGTATTAATTCTCCCGCCGAAGGAACTGATCATTGCCACAATCACGTTGATTCAACCATTACTAACCAAACCAACTTCTTCCAATTCACTCTTGACTTGCCTTAGAAATAATAGCAGCTCCATTCAAGAATTATAACGAAACTCACAACACTCTTCCCGAGTGACAACTTTACGAGACCACATCGTCTCAATACCCATGAACCAACTTATACCTTCCTCATGCACACAATAGCATCTCTACTGGTATACCTATTCTGAAAGACCTTCCGCAAATACGAGGCTATTTCTTTCTTTCCTCCCATACTGCACCGCATATCCAATGATAAATATAGAATATTCCGAGTCCCGTTCGAAATCCACTGTGAACACTCGATCCTTAAGCACACAACGGACCTAAAATCCTTAGGCACTGCACTTAAACTCTTGAGCTCACTGGACCGTTATTGAGAGTCACCCACTCTGACCTGATCCCGAACATAACCAACTCCAACGCTCTGCTAGCACATGAATACCCTCTCAATGAAGCAACAGACTGAATTCTTTTCCTTGCACGTTACATCCACGAGAAGCATAGACTCTGAGTCTTCCCAAAACATGCACCTGAATCGATAAGATGAAGTTCAACACGCATTCATTAAGTTCCTGGATCGAATTACTCCCGATATTTTCTTTTCTTAGTCATAATAATTCACCAATGCACCGATAGCCAGAAACTGCACATGCAGAAAACCACGCGATCCAATCATAGACGGTGGGGCTCCCCCACTTAGCTTTAAGCTACCATCACATAATGTAGGGCCCAAAATGATTCCCTCTTCTTAATTACCGTGATCTCGCACCGTTAACCCACAAAATTTCTCGAAACCCTTTTGTAAGCTTTCCATGAACATTCTGAATCATCAGCCACAATCACATATTCGACCCCTTATTGGGTAGCAAGTAAAATTCTTCACAGAAACTAGACCATCATCGTTACAACCATTATCGTGCTCATAGGAGATAACTCACCTGTGAAATTCCATGCCGGCATCTTCCAACGACGTCGCACCGGGTACAACCGCCATGAGTTCAGTAATCCCCCTAAGCCCATGCTTGCCCACTGGCTGTATAAGTCTGTTCTTGCCCCATTGACATCAACTGAGAGTTCACATTATCATCCAAACTCAAGTCATGTTGCATCTAAAACGATAATCAAATCTTCACATCCCTCTTCATTTCAAGCTAACTCCTTTCTACCATATTAAATCTTTCTTCGTACAATAACCATTATTCCCAAATAAACTACGTAGACCAAATCATTCCCATAACCGGTGTCACAAGTGCATGAGCATCAACTAGGAAATAAAATAAAATGCAACATCTGTCTAGAATATAAATTAGATAGAATATATAAATAACTTCAATGGAGACTTTGCAGGCTGCGGATCGGAGCGTCAGATGCAGCTCAAGGTAAAGCCCCTACAATGGCTGCGCTTCTATGCCCAAAAAACCACCAGACATATAAGTACCTGCAAAAAAGTATCGCAAGTGTAGTATGAGTACGTAAGTCCACGCGTACCCAGTAAGTATCTAGCCTAACCCCAGAGAAGTAGTGACGAGGAGTCGACATCGACACTTACTAGTGTTCCAATAAGATAGCTACAATAAAGTAAATAGACGTGAATCAGAGAAAATGAATGAAGTAACAAGTATAATACGTGGTATAATCCTCCTCTCGGTAATAACTCAAACTCTCAGCTAGTACCTACGTCCTCAATAGGAGAAAACATAAAGGATCTTACCTGATAGGTCGTCAAAGTTCAACCAGGAAAAGCTCTTAGATATGTTGCCAAACCATAGATACATCTATTTTATTGCCGAGGCGAATGACCTGATCCCATAAAAGTGTGGTACATAAATCCTACTGAGGTATACAGCCCGATCCCTCATAGTGTCCGCACTGCGAGGGTTGAACAGCACGAACCGTAGATGTATCTATCCAGCCGAGGCGAACGGCCCGATCCCATTAGAATAAGAAGTTTTAACGGGTGCTTGACCCCCCACTCACAAATAGACGTGTTAGTGATAAATTTTTTAAGGGACACCTTTCTATGAGAAAGCATATCGTGGGAGGAATGTGTAAGAGGAGTATAATTATATAGCGGCTAATCATGAAGCCCGTCGAATCTCTATGATATCAAGTCCATTACTCTACGCAAGTCTATTCTCAAGTCACATCGTATAAATAAAGGAATAGAATAACAGGAAACAACTCAAGGTAGTACAGCTATAGCATGGTGTGAGCCTAAGTCTACCTGGACATAGCATGAATCTAGCTACGCGTGGACTCTCGTCACCTTGTGCGTACGTAGCCCCCGCAGTAAGTAACACATAACAAATACATCACCTAGGGGTAGTTTTCCCCTCATAGAGTTAGACAGGAGACTTACCTCACTCTAAAGTTCCATAACCGGCTCCAACGCCACTCCAATATCTCTATTCGATGCATGTCGGTCCAAAACTATTCAAACAACGTGAAAACCAATCAAAAATATACTCTAATACCCATAGTTAATCAATTTAAACAATCCCCACTCCGGTCGAAAAATCTATAAAATCAACCCTCAGGCCCACATGCCCAGATTCCGACAAATTTCAAATATAAAGTTTGCACATATTACCACGAACTCAGATGTATGATTTATTCCAAATTCCATGTCTAATTTTGTGGTAAAAATCCAGAAATACCAATTTATAGGTTTCTTTCAAAATCTCACAATTTCTATCAATTTTCATGCTTGAATCTATATAAAAACCATGTATTTAACTCACAATGCGAAGAAATCACTTACCCCATTATAGTTGATGAAGATGTCACTCAAAAAGTGCTCCAAAATCGGCTCCCATGGACGAAATGAGATGAAAATGGGCCAAACTCCCGTTTTTACAAAAAATTCACTGCTCAGATGATTTCTCGCATCTGTTGTCATTTGACTGTTTTTGCGGAAGCTTCCTCGCTTCTTGCAGAAGACCACTTCTAGCAGACCATCGCACCTGCAGATATTCTTCCACGCTTCCGCAACTGCAGGTGCGACACACCCTAGCACATCTGCGCAATTTCCGCGCCTGCGGCCATGACCTCACTTCTACGCATTTGCAGGTGCGCTGCCAGACTCCGCTTCTACGACCTCACGCCCAGGCTACCCAAGCAGCTTCGGCAGACCTCACCTCGGTTCTGCGAGGTCACTTCTGCGATCAAACTTCCGCATAAGCAGTTACACTAGCTGCTGCCCAGCTTCAGCATCTCCTAAGTCATAAATGAATCCGTTAACCATTACGAATCTACCCGAGGACCTCGGGACCTTAACTAAATATACCAACACATCCCAAAATATATTACAACTTAGTTGAGCCTTCAAATCACATCAAACAACGCTAAAACAATGAATTGCACCCCAATTCACACTTAATGAACTTTATAACTTCTAACTCATATATTCGACGCCGAAACCAATCAAATCAAGTTCGATTGAACCCAAAATTTGCACACAAGTCATAAATTACATAACGAAGCTACTCCCACTTCTGAAATCGAAATCCAACACCGATATCCAAAAGTCCACTACCGGTCAAATTTCCCAAAAATCTTCCAATTTCCAACTTTCGCCAATTGGCACTGAAATGACCTACAGACCACCAAATCGACATCCGGTTATGCTCCCAAGACCAAAATCATCATACAAACCTGTTGGAACCTTCAAATCCAGATTCCGAGGTCGTTTACTCAAAAGTCACACCATTGTCAATTATTCCAACTTGAAGCTTCCGAAACTAGAATTTTTTCCTTCCAAATCAACTCCTAACTTCCCGAAATTCAACTCCGGCCACACGTGCCAGTCAACATACCTGAAGTGAAGTTACTCAAGGCCTCAAACCGCTGAACGATGCGTTAGAGCTCAAAACAACCGATCGGGTCGTTACTGTACATTTCCTGTACTGTATCTATTGTACTTTGTTGGGTTGTCCTTTGAAATGGACTAGGACTAGAACTGGTTAATTTTATTTTGGCTTAATAAGGAATCAGTTTCTTCATTGTCGTAACTATCTTGCAGTTCTTCTAGAATTTTCTCAAAATTTTCTAGTTTTTTTTTGTGAAATATTCTCTGTTCTATATCCCTAATTATCTGTTCTTAATCCGTATTTCTTAAGATGTCTTTCTGGTTCTTTTAAAGTTAGTTCCCCTTGTTTACATCCTTTGCATTGGAAAGTTCTTCTTCTATTTTTCTTCGTGAGTTCTCGTGCTTCTTCTAAGGCAATATCTACTTCAAAGTCATTTTGTGTTATTTCTGCGTTCATAAATTCAGTATTTCCTAATGTACTTTCAATTTCATCATCTAGTTCCTTCTGATTAGTATAATTATAATCTTTAAACCTAATTGAGGTTTCACCTTTAGAGTTTGTGTACAGTAAGTGAGATTCTGGTTTAGTATTTTTTGTTTTGCAAAATCTTCTAGATTCCATTTTGATCCTGCATATTCTTATGGGTTTATCTTTCTGGGTTTTATTAATTTTATTCCTTTGTTTCCCATTACTTCAACTACGATGTCTACTTTTATTTTAAATTTTGTGTTACAATTAGTTGCAATTTCCCTATAAATCCTACACATTTTAATAAATTTTTTCCGTTGTTCATTTCTTCATATCCCTTAGTTTGTATTCCTATTTTAATATTTTTCCAAATTCTGCCATGTTTATCATAAAATCTGGACTTATGTAAAATATTTCTCCATTATTTGTCATATCTACTTCTGCTAAATCTATTATAGATTTCTTTAAGTCTGACCATCTATCATCATACACTATAATTAATATTTTAGTTCCTAAATTCTTTTAGGTTAGTCCTTTTAATCCTATTACTATTAATCCCATATGCATTAAATTCCTTTTATAATTTCTTATTTGCTTTATTGATTCAAGATTAATCAAAGTTATCGTTGATACTTTGTTACCTATAGCTGCTAATTGTTCTTCTCGCTAATGTCTATATAACTGTGAGTTATTCGAAAAATATCCTGCATCATATAAAGTTTTTGGGTTGAGCATCCTTAATTGATTTTGTTGAAAGATTTGTATATCTTTACCTATATCCATTATTTCATCTAATTGTTGATTCTCTTTCTGTCTTTTTCTAGTTATGCTTCTTAATTACATATTATTACCTATTCTGTTGTTTGGGAAACTTACTCTGGGTCTTTCTTCGTTTGTCATTCTGGTCCTACTTGAAAAATGTCCATTTTTCAAGTTTCTTGTTAAGTCTATCTTTTTTAGAAGTTATTTCTACTCTTTTTAGTTGTTCAATTAATTCTTCTACTTTTCTTTTTTTTGGAATTTCTATTTCAATTTTTACTTATTTATATTTAATAATCTTATCCAAATTTTTATTAACTTCTAATAGTATGCTATTATAGTATTATTTGGTTTAATTTTTATCTGGTCTGATCTTCCTTGCGGAATGTAGTATGTGAATCCTTCTAGGTTAGGGCTGAAATATTTTTGTAAATTGTAAGGCTCTATCATATACTGGGTCTAGATCGTTCATGAAAGAGAAATTTCTTTTAATGTTTCTTTTTTTTTAATGCACTTATATCACTTGTTAATGCTTATACCTGATATGTTATTTTTTCTGCTAACATAGTCGTTTATATTTCTAGTTCTTTGGGCTTTTCTGTAATAGTTCTAATTAGTTTTTCTATCTTGTTTTTTGAAGGTATTTTTTCTAAGTTGAATTTATTATTTAAAAAGTATATTTTTCAATCTATCTCTAATTCTCGTGATTTTAAAAAGTCAATATTTTGTTCTAATTTTTCCAAAATTATGTTCTAATTTCTCCTAAATTTTTCTTAGTTTATTTTGTAGAGATTCTATTGTATCTAGTGATTTTATTATTTTATTGGGTTTTTTCACAAAACATAATTATTAGATCTACCAAAGTATTATATAGTTTATCGTCTGTATGTAATAGATGTTCTCCACTGCTAAAATTACACTCTATGATTGAATTCTCTTTTAATATTCTATATTCTCTTTTCTGCTTTTTAAAAATTGTATCCTTTTGCTCTGCATAAATTATATCACTTTTTAACCCTTGTATTTCCCAATTGTAATGACCTGACTTGTCGTTTTAAGAATGTACACCCCGTTCAGCGACTTAAGGTCCCAAGCAGTTATGTAATGTGTATAATGACTGGTGAGTGTGATCGAGTTTGGAATTAAATTGGAAGAACAATCTTTATTTTTGAAGTTTAAATGAAAAGAGTTAATCGGAGTTTGACTTTTGAGCAAACGACTCCAGAATAGGATTTTGATGATGTCAATAGTTTCTTATGGTGATTTCGAACTTAGCATATGTTCGGATTTGGATTTGGAAGTCCGTAGGACAATTTGACGCATTTTGGCGAAAGTTGAAAAATGGAACATTCTTATAAAGTTTGATCGGGAGTTGACTCTATTGATATCGGGGTCGAAATTCGATTTTGAAAATTGGAACAGGTCCATAATGTCATTTATGACTCATGTGCAAAATTTGAAGTCATTCAAGATTGATTTGATATGTTTCGGCAGGAGTTTTGGAAGTTGGAAGATTTGGAAATGCATGAGTTTGATTTGTGGTGTGATTCGTAATTTCGATGTTGCTTGAAGTAGCTTGAGGCCTCGAGCAGCTCCGTGTTATGTTTTAGGACCTGTTGGTATGTTTGGTTGGGGCCTCGAGTGCCTCGGGTATGCTTCGGCTGAGTTTTGGACGAGTTTGGGCATTTCGGAACTCTAATGATGTTCTAGGAACAGTAGGAGTGCGGGGGCACATTTTGGAGTGCTATGGCGAAGCCTCATGTGTGGACCGCAGAGGTGAAGTGCGGACCACAGAAATCCTCTTGCGGCCGCAGAAAGGAGAATCTACAGGTTCGATGGTCTGATTTCGGAAGCTTATATTTTTTAATCTACAAGAAATTCGGAGATGATCTAAAAATGAAAGTTGTATCCTTTTGGGTCTTGTTTTTATAAAGGTAAACCAATCATCATTTGGGCATTTGTACCAAAAGTTATAATTAATTTACTAAAGCCTAGTAGTTCAGTGGCTGCTGAAGTGCGGCCATAGAGTCCTTAAATGTGCGGACTGCACCAAACTTTTGCGGTCAGCACTTTGGGGTTCAGCACTTTGGGGGTCAGATGTGGTACCATATAAATGAGATTCTTAACTCATTTTTCATTTTTGGACCTAGAGATCTCAATTTGTGGCGATTTTTCATGGGGTTTTCAAGAAAATCATCGGGGTAAGTGATCCTAACTCAGTTTTGGCTATATTACACGAAATCATTGTTGTTTTCATCATTTGATTAGTATTTTGAGATGAAAATTTGGGAAAGATTGTACAAATTTCATAACATGAATTTTTGAGATTTGAATGTCGATTCAGAGTCGGATTTGAGTGAAACTAGTATGGTTGGACTCGTACCGGAATGGGTGTTCAAATTTCGTTAAATTTCTATTGGGTTTCGAGAGGTGAGCCCCGCATTGAATTTTCGTTGACTTTTTAATGTATAATTTTCAGTTGCCGTTTTATTATCCAGAATATTTTTCAACGAATTTTAATGAAATTATACAATTAATTTGGTTAGATTTGATGTCCGGAGGTCAAACCAAGCAAGAAGGTGATTTTGGAATATCAGCTAACTTCAAAAAGGTAAGTATCTTGCCTAACTTTGAGTGCGGAAATTACCCCTTAGGCATTGAGTCTTTTGTGGAAGTTGTGTAATTGAAAGCCGTGTACGCAAGGTGATGAGTACGTACTCGGGCTTATATGTGCAAATTTTATTAGTTTAAAGTCTTAGGCATTTTTATGTGTTAAATTTGATAATTGATGGCATTTAGTAAATCCTTGAATTAGTCATGCTTCATTCCTTGTTTGTCTGAGTTTGTATTTCATATGATAATTCGGTGTGATTGTCACTTGGATTTTTATATGACTTTCGTGTGTTTATTGATTTTATATTTTCTTAGAATTTAATTCCTTAAGGATTTTCCATCTGTAAATATTTAATTAAATAAGTTTAAATTGAGGTGTTGATATAATTATCAAAAACTTGGATTTAAAAAGGCATTGTTCCTTGATGAATTACTTTCCAGTCATGTTATTGAAATTGGTATTGAGTTATAAAGGCTGTAAATCATATTGAGCAAAGTGTTAAATTGTGAAATATTATTCTGTTGAGTTGTTCACTCCCGGATATTTTTGTTTAGATTTTGTACACATTATGGTCGAGCCATGGACCCCTCAATGTGGAAATTAATTTATTGTTGATTTCTGTGGCAAGTTGTAATATTTGAGCACTTGATGTGCAATCTGTGATATGTTGTAATATTTGAGCACTTGAGGTGCAATTTTTGAGATGTTGTGATATTGGCATGTGATATTGTTGGGAGGTATATTCGGGTGTCTGCACAAGGTTTCTGCCGTGCTATTATTACTATTGATATATGCACATGCGGCTTGAGAAGGTGGGCTATATATACGTGGGTCTGCGCATGTGGCGAGAGAAGGTGGGAATAATATTATGCATATGCGGCGAGACAAGGTGAGCATTTATTTTTTTATTGCGTACGTGGCGAGACAAGGTAGGCTTTGCCGGGGATTGATTTGTGATGAATTGGGGGCGTTGTTGTTTGTTGAAATTTATTTGTGATTTGGTACTACGAGGCGGTACTTCGGGAGTTCCATTTCGTTGATATTTCTCTATGGCTACACTTGCCTTTGGTTATTTTGTTTTTTTTTCTGTAGTATGTAAATTCCTGTGTTTTCCGTGATGTATTATTTGACTTGATATTAAGCGCTTTGTATTTCTTGTAGTATTGTGTTGGCTTTGGCTTTTTCGTACGAGACTCTGAGAATTTGTATTTCTTGTTTGTACTTGTTCATAATGATTGAGTTGTTTAAATAAAAGAAATTACTATTTTGTTTTAATTTAATAAGTTGTACATCCAAATCAGTAGCTTATCTGATGCTTTATTTAAATTGAAATGTCATTTTCTTCGCTCAAAATATTTCTAAAATAAACTAATTTCTTTGTTGAATTCTTACTTGGTTTAAAATTTGTAACCTTACTTTATTGAAAGTAAATTGATCATGCAGATTTTATGTACTGCAATATTTGGCACGAGAGTTGTACGTGCGGTTGTGATAGAGATATGGGCACGAGGTGCCGGGAAAATATGAAAGAGGGTTGAGACCCGTATTTTATGATTATGATATAAGATATTTATAATCATTTTTATATTCAAAGGATATTTATTTGAAGAAATATATTTGGAGGGTATTTATTTGAAAGAACTATATGTGAAGGATTTGTATTTGAAGGACTTGTTTAATTGGTTGTACTTGTGTTTCTTATTCGTCTGAGTTATAATTATGGTGTTCTTGCTGCCTTGCTATTTACATGACTAGTTTATTATTGTTTCCATCACTGCTATTTTTTTTCTATTTTTTTTTGGTATACTATATTGCACATGCTATTAGACTAGTGATGCCTTGAATGTCCCTCGTCACTACTCCACCAATGTTAGTCTTGATACTTACTGGGTACCAACTGTGGTGTACTCATACTAGACTTCTGCATATTTTTGGACAGAGCCATGTGCTGCGGATATTGGACTCATGCAGAGTTAGTGCGTTGATCGCATGGATTCAAGGTAGAGATGCTTGGTCGTCGCAGTCCCTTGGAGTCTTCCCTTTCTATTATGCTTTCTATTCTGTCTAGAGTGAGATATATTAAGTGATGGTGGTAGCTTATATATCTAGCGAAAATATGTTGTTTCATAAATTTGTGATCCAAAAATCTTCTAGCTTTGATACCAAAACGGTGGTATGTAAAAGTGATTGGGGATGATAAACGGTGATGATTTTATGATTGTAAAATCCTACTCTCTCTCTCTCTCTCTCTCTCTCTCTCTCTCTCTCTTTTTCTCTCTCTCTTAATCTATAAACTTGTATTGTTATGAACCGACATTACCCCACAATATATACTTGGTTCCGTTGCCGGGACATGAAGGGGGGGGGGG
>MCJB01052630.1:69655-84686 GCA_002018475.1 Nicotiana obtusifolia | reverse complement strand
GGGGGTATGTAAAAAGTGATTGGGGATGATAATGGGTGATAACTTTATGATTGTAACATCCTACTCAGTACTCTCTCTCTCTCTCTCTTAATCTATAAACTTGTATTGTTAATAATTTATCAATAATAATATATATATATATATATATATATATATATATATATTAATTAAAGAATTTAGAATATTATAACTTAAGAATATATTCAGAAAAGAAATATAGAATATTATAAGAGAATTCAATCATAAAGTGTAATTTTAGTAGTGAGGAACATATATTACATACAGACGATAAACAATATAATACTTTGGTAGATCTAATAATTAATTTTGGTGAAAAATAATAAGAAAATAATAAATACATAATAAAAACACTAGATATAATAGAATCTCTAAAAAATAAACAGAGCAAAATTTTGGAAAAATTTGAACAAAATTTTGACTTTTTAAAATCATAAGAATGAGATAGATAGAAAAATACAGTTTTTAAATAATAAATTCAACTTAGAAAAAATACCTACAAAAAAAGAGATAGAAAAACTAATTAGAACTATTATAGAAAATCCCAAAGAACTAGAAATATAAACGACTAAGTTAGTAGAAAAAATAGCATATCTGGTAGAAGCATCAACAAGTGGTATAAGTGCATTAAAAGTATCAATAGAAACATTAAAAGAAATTTCTCTTTTATGAAGTATCTAGAACAGTATATGATATGTAACGACCCGACCAGTCATTCTGAGCTCTAGCACATCGTTTAGCAGTTTGAGGCCTTGGGTAGCTTCACTTCAGGTATTATGACTTGTACATATGGTCGGAGTTGAATTTCGGGAAGTTTGGAGTTGATTTGGAAAGAAAATTCCAATTTCGGAAGGTTTAAGTTGGAATAATTGACTAAGGAATGACTTTTGAGTAAATGACCTCAGAATCGGGATTTGAAGGTTCTAATAGGTTCATATGATGATTCCGGACTTGGGCGTATGTTCAGGTTGAGTATTGGATCACCCGGGAGCATTTTGACGCTTAATATGGAATATGGTATTTTGAAAGTTTAAGAAACTCTTGAGTTTGACTTGAAGTGGATTTTTATGTCATCAATGTCCATTTGGGATTTCGAGCCTTAGAATAGCTTCGCTATGTCATTTATGACTTGTGTGTAAAATTTGAGGTCGATCGGACTTGATGGGACTTGATTTGATATGTTTTGGCACAAAATACAGAATTTGGAAATTTATAAGTTTGTTTCTAGGCGCGATTCATGATTTGATGTAATTTAAGGCTTCGACTAAGTTCGTATTGTATTTTGGACCGTGTTGGTACACTTGGTTAAGGTCCCGAGGGCCTCGGGTGAATTCCGGATGGTCAATGGATCGAGTTTGGACTTGGAAGAAAGGCTGAAGCAGCTGTCTTCTAGTGCCGCACCTACGAGGTATTGCCTGCAGGTGCGCGCCGCAGAAGCGGCCAAGATGGACACATAAGCGGATTTTGTTGGGTAGTGATGAGATTGCATATGCGGCCATCTAGCCACAGAAGCAGGACCGCACCTACGAAATTGGCAGTGCAGAAGCGTGGGCGCAGATGCGCATGAGGGCCACAAATGCGGCCAGTGACCTTGGCTTGGTTTCTCGCACGTGCTAGACTTGTTGCCGCAAAAGTGGCTCTCGCAAAAGCAACCTTCTCACCACAGAGGCGAAATTTGCGCTGGGTAGTGAGGTTCTTTAAACAGGGGTTTGGTCCATTTTCATATAATTTCGTCCATTGGAGCCGATTTTTGAGCACTTTTGGAGTCCCATCTTCATCAACTATAATGGGGTAAGTGATTTTTTCACATTGTGAGTTAAATACATGGCATGAAAATTTGTAGAAATTGTGAGATTTTGAAAAAAACCTAGAAATTAGTATTTTTGGATTTTTGCCAAGAAATTGGACATGGAATTTGAAATAAAAATATTTTTGAGTTCATGGTGTTATGGGTAAAGTTTATCTTAAAATATTTTAGGAATCCGGGCACGTGGGCCCGAGGGTTGATTTTATAGACTTGTTGAACGGAGTTGGCAATTAATATAAATTGATCAATTATGGGTATTATAGTATATTTTGATTGGTTTGCACGTTTGTTTGAATAGTTTTGGATAGACGGGCATCGGTTTGAGGTGTTAGAGAGGCTATAGAGCCGGTTATGGAACTTCAGAGCAAGGTAAGTCTCCTTTCTAACACTATGAGGGGGAAACTATCCCTAGGGGATGTATTTGTTATGTGTTACTTATTGCGGGAGCTACGTATGCACAAGGTGACGAGAGTCCGTGCGTAGCTATATTCATGCGATGTCCCGGTAGACTTAGGTTCACACCCTGCTATAACTGTACTATTTGAGATGCGTCTTGCCTATTAAATTCCCTTATTTTACAGTACGAATTTAGACTAGATTGGGTAGAGGGATAGACTTACTATTGTAGAGATTGGACGAGCTTCATGATAAGCCGCGGAATAATTGTACTCTCCTTACAGAATTCTCCTGCGCTATGCGTTCTCATCAAAAAGTTCTCATACAAATCTATAACTCAACGACTATTCGTGAGTAGGGTCGAGGACCCGATAAAGCTTCTTATTCTAATGCGATCTGGCCGTTCGCCTCAGCAGGATAGATACATCTATGGTTCGTGTTGTTTGACCCTCGGCAGTGCGCACACTAATGAGATGGGGCTATACGCCATGGCAGGATTTATGTACCACACTCTCATGGGAGCGGGCCGTTCCCTCGGCAATAAAATAGATGTATATATGGTTTGGAATATTATGATGGATCAGGCCGTACGCATCAACATTTCTACAAAATACACTTATGGAATTATGCGTAATAATTTGCAAGAAGCTAGCATATCTTTTAGTTTTTCCTGATTGAACTATGGCGACCTATATGGTAAGGTCCGTTATATATTCTCCGATTAAGGAGGTAGCTACTAGCTGAGAGTTTGAGTTACTGCCAAGAGGAGGATTGTACCATGTATTATACTTGTTACTTTATTTATTTTCTCTGGTTCACACCTGTTTACTTCTACTGTACCTGTCATATTGGACCTCTAGTTAGTGTTGATGTCGACCCCTCGTCACTACTTACCCGGGGTTAGGCTAGATACTTACTGAGTACGCGTTGATTTACGTACTCATACTACACTTGCTGCAGCTTTTGTGCGGGTACTAATATGTCCGGTGGTCTTTTGGGCGCTGAGGTGCTTCTATTGCAATTACTTTACTATGCGCTGCATTTCACGCTCCGATCCGCAGCCTGCATAGTCTCCATCAAAGTTATTTAAGTTTTCCTGTCTAACTTGTATTCCAAACAGATGTTGTATTATATTATGTTTCTTAGTTGATGCTCATGCACTTGTGACACCGGGTTTTGAGGGTTCCTACATGTTATTCACTATTATAGTACTTGCAAATTCCCTTTCACACTATTTCATTAATAAAAATAATAATTTTAAGGTGCTAGAATGAGTAATTAAATTGACTAATCATTGTTGGCTTTCCTGACAGCGAAGTTAGGTGCCATCACGACCACTAGTGGATTTTGGGTCGTGATTGTGTGGTATTAGAGTGTTAGATTCACTTATGTCTTACAAGTAATGAGCAAGCCTAGTAGTGTCTTGCGGATTGGTATGGAGACATTTGTACTTATCTTCGAGAGGCTACAGGGCTATTAGGAGCACTCTCTTCTTGATTTCCTCATCGTGCCATTTGATTCCATTGAAGCTTGTGCCTTTATTTATTTCCTACTAAATCTTATGCAATGTGAAGCACTTGTTATCTATTGGGCGTCTGGTAGTTGTGTTGGTAATGCAGACGTGGTGCAGGATATTTTTCCCTGCGTGTTCGGGCAGGCTATTATAGGAACCTTGGGGAAGCATGTTACGTCATTTCAGCTCAGCAACTGTATTTCCGATGGTTTTGAGGCTATGAACAAATTGCTATGATGTTCGCACGTTGTTATCGCACGGAGTTGGTGTAATGGTGAGGTACACGTTTATGTGTTGAGGCAGTGAATGGCTTGAAAAAGGAATTTCTCTATGCATGATTTAGAGGTTTAGCATTTATGTCCAGCAAAGGAATGAGAATCGGACTATGGATGTTCAAGTTTTGGTTGAAGGGGTAACTAGACTTGGTATTATTGAGCGTGGTGGAATTTTCATTATGATGCGATGTCATAGTCCTTGTTTGAACGCATTGCGGTTCCCTAGTATTATGGTCTTCTTTGATTTTTGCCTTCGGGGAAAGGTGTTGTGAAATGGTGCCTGAGGAGCGGTTGTCAAAAATAGCAGCGTGCAGCGGTTCAGGATCGAATTGGTATTTCTAATATGGATGGCTCGAGAAAGATGATCTTCGAAGAGGCTTAGAGTCTGCAACATTTTATTGGTCCAGGTGCCATTGAGATGCATTTTTAGTTGATGCCACATTTGAGCAGCGAAGTAAAAGGAAAGTCTTGGCGGGAAATGTCTCGCGGTGGTTGAATTATTACCAGGTCAAGTATGAAAAACAGAGGTCGAGAGATTGCTTGAAAGAGATGGTTTAGCCGAATTGTGAGAGGCAGATTAGCCTATGGATTCCCTGGCAGGATAGTCGCGTGCATTGACAAATTTATGTATGCATTGGTGGATTATATACGACTAAGGAAAGGAAACCTCAGGGTAAATTCGAGCAAACAACTTGATGAATGTGTGCTATACTTCGCCTAATCGATTGAGGTGCAGTTTTAAGGAAGGCTTAGAGTTTATGCTTCTTGTGGATGTAATGTGCAAGGAAAAGAATTCTGTCGGTTGTTTCTTTGAGGGCAGGTTCATGTTCTAGCAGAGCATTGGAGTTTCGTTATATTCGAGATTAGGTCGGAGTGGGTGACTCTCAACAATAGTTCTAGTGGGTCCAAGAATTAAAGTGCAGTGCCTAAGGATTTCTGGTTCGTTGTCTGCTTAAGGATCTAGTTTTCGTCGTGTATTACGAACGGGACTTGGAATATTCTATGTTATCATCGGATATTTGGGAGGTATTTGATTGAAATGGCTTTGTTGTGTAACTGGATTGCAGAAGAGTTATGACAGTTCAGATCACGGTTGGAGGTTGTATTTCATGCGGCTTGGGAATTCAGTTGCGTGTTGCGTTAGCTCTTCTAAAATGAGCTAAGTGGAAAGTTTCTAGCTAATGAAGTGTTTATTCAATTGGTAATTCAGTGGTTATGATGAATTCTGATATTCTCGCATAGCGGCATGATAGGTGTAGTGAGCGACATGGTAATTTGAAAGTTGAGGATCGAGGTTGCGGTTCGGTGTTGACAAGCTCACGAGCTCGGATGAGCCAAAAAGAATTTAAATGTTCAGAATGAGTTGACATTATCCTAGTGTCGTCTGGAAATGGTGTTCCGTGGAAGGAGCATTGTGTATTGAATTGCGGGTTCTTGAATTGCTTTACAAATTAGTACGGTTAGTGGTGTGGAGGTGCAAACATTGCTACCTGCTACGAAATATCGTTGGAGTGTACTCACGGGGAGATTTGTGTTGAGGTCCCGTGTAGCTTGTGGTGCCACATGAGCCGGATGGCTCTCGAGATGCAGGTCATTTATCTAACCTTAGTCGTGCTTGAGTTTTGTAGCATATGGCGCCATTCATCTCCCCAGAGTTGTATTTTTACACTTAGCGTTCTTATTGCCGATATTTGTTATACCGTAGTTAGAAGCATTATGGCTTGATGAGCATGTCCTTATTTTTGGTTATGAGTGGATCCGATGGCACGCCGGCACAGGTACGTTATTTGGATCGGGTTGCACGCCGCAACGGTATCATGTTTGGATCGGGTTGCACGCCGCAACAGTGATATGTTGAGTATGGTTCCCTAAATCTATTCCTGCGTATTTTGTTTCTTATTTCTGAGAAGGGTTCATAACATCTCTTCGACCGTTTATTTCATTGTGTGGTTTGGGTAATTTTTTTCCAGAGTTCGTTCCTCCTTACGTGTCGTATTCGAGTTATAGATTGTCCGGCGCATTGATGGCGTCATATGAGATCTGAGTTAGTGTTTGAGGTGGCTTATTGCCTGAGCAGCTTGTACTGGGTGAGACGAGATTTTTGGACCTGAAATTAGTGCGATCAGATTTATATAAGGTACAATAAAGGGAAAATATCGTTATCTAGTTTAGAATGAGGTAATGGTACTTATCAGGAGGAGAGACTCCATGAATTATTGATTCGACAGGTGGTTACGAGTTTCTACACGTCTCTTTCGTCATGGCAGTATCGCGATAGTTGGAACGAGATTTATATATACGTCAGAAGACGTATTGCGGGCGTCGGATTCGTGAAATTGTAGATATTGTGGTCAGAGGATGTTATTATGGGCAACTAGCTTATGTGGTGCATGGTGCGATATTAGCATAGGTGCATGATCATGTTTTGGTACAGTGTGTGGTAATTGGTACAGTGTTCATTTCGTAGAATCAGGACCTGTAGAGGAATTCACAAGTTGGAACTTGGTTTTAAAGTGTGTTAGCTAAGGTATAGGGAAGATTTGCAGTCTGGCTTGAGCTAATGTGTTCAACCGGAATATGGTGGCAGGGGCATGTGGACAAGGTGTTTTACGACAATTTTGGACAACTCTGGAGCAGTCCTTAGCACGTTTAAGGACAAACATATGTTTATATGGGGGAGAATGTAACGATCCGACGGGTTGTTTTGAGGTCTAGCACGTCGTTCGGCGGTTTGAGGCCTCGGGTAGCTTCACTTCAGGTATTATGACTTGTACGTGTGGCCGGAATAGAATTTCGAGAAGTTCGGAGTTGATTTGGGAAGAAAATTCTAAATTCAGAAGCTTTGAGTTGGAAGAATTGACTAAGGAATGACTTTTGAGTAAATGACCTCAGAATCGGGATTTGAAAGTTCCAATAGGTTCGTGTGATAATTCCGGACTTGGGTGTATTTTCGGGTTGAGTATCGGATCACCCGGGAGCATTTCGGCGCTTATTTTAGAATGTTGGTATTTTGAAAGTTTAAGAAATTCTTAAGTTTGACTTGAAATGGATTTTGAGGTTATTTGATGTAATTTAAGGCTTTGATTAAGTTTGTACTGTATTTTGGGATGTGTTGGTATATTTGGTTAAGGTCTCGAGGGCCTTGGGTGGTTTCCGGATAATCAACAGATCGAGTTTGGACTTGGAAGAAAGGCTGAAGCAGTTGTCTTCTGGTGTGACCTGCAAGGTTTTGGCCGAAGGTGCGGAGCCGCGGAAGCGGCCAAGAGAGACGCAGATGCGGATTTTGTTAGGCAGTGTTGAGACCGTAGATGCGGCCATATCGCCGCAGAAGCGGGACCGCACCTGCAGAGTTGGCAACGCAGAAGCGTGGGTGCAGACGCGCATGAGGGCTACAAAAGCGGCCAGCGACCTTCGGTTGGTTTCTCGCAGGTGCGAGACCTGTAGCTGCATAAGCGACCTTCTCACCGTAGAAGTGAAATTTGCACTGGGCAGTGAGGGTTCTTTAAAATGGGGGTTTGGCCTATTTTCATCTCATTTCGTCTGTGGGAGCCCATTTTTGTGCAATTTTGGAGTGCCATCTTCATCAACTATAATGGGGTAAGTGATTTCTTCACTTTGTGAGTTAAATACATGGTTTTTATATGGATTCAAGCATGAAAATTGGTAGAAATTGGGAGATTTAGAAAGAAACCTAGAAATTGGAATTTTTGGATTTAAACCACGAAATTTGACATGGAATCTTAAATGAATCATGTATTTGAGTTCGTGGTGTTATGGGTAAAGTTTATCTTCAAAAAATTTCGAAATCCGGGCACATGGACAGAAGGGTTGATTTTATAGAATTTTTGAGCGGAGTTGGGAATTAATATAAATTGATCAATTATGGGTATTAATGTATATTTTGATTGGTTTGCACATTTGTTTGAATAGTTTTGGATCGACGGGCATCCATTAGAGGTTTGAGAGAGGCTTTGGAGTCGGTTATGGAACATCGGAATAAGGTAAGTTTCTTGTTTATATCTATGAGGGGGAAACTACCCCTAGGGGATGTATTTGTTATGTGTTACTTATTGCAGGGTCTACGTACGCACAAGGTGATGAGAGTCCGTACATAGGTTCACACCACGCTATAACTATACTATTTGTGTTGCCTCTTGCCTATTAAATTCCCTTATTTTACATTACGACATGAGACTAGACTTGTGCAGTGTGATATAATTACTATTGTATAGATTTGACAGGCTTCATGATATAATTCCACCGCGTTGTGCGTTCTCATGAAAAAGATCTCTTAAAAATCTATAACTCACACGACTATTCGCGAGTGGGGTCGAGGACCCGACAAAGCTTCTTATTCTAATGGGATAGGTCCGTTTATCTCGGTAGGATAGATAAATCTATGGTTCGTGTGGTTCGACCCTCGGCAATGTGCACAGTAATGGGATCAGGCCGTACGCCAGGACAATATTTATGTGCCACACCCTCATGGGAGTGGGCCGTTCACCTCAGCAAAAAAATAGATGTATATAGGGTTTGGCAATGTTATGATGGATCGGGCCGTACGCCTCGACATTTCTATAAAATACTCTTATGGAATCGTGCGTAATAATTTGCAAGAAGCCAACATATCTGTGAGTTTTTCCTGATTGAACTGTGACGACCTATGTGGGAAGGTCCATTATATATTCTCTGATTGAGGAGGTAGCTACTAGCTGAGAGTTTGAGTTACTGCCGAGAGGAGGATTGTACCACATATTATACTTGTTACTTCATTTATTTTCTCTGGTTCACATTTGTTTTCTTCTATTGTACCTATCTTATTGGACCCTTAGTAAGTGATGATGTCAACCCCTCGTCACTATTTCTCTGGGGTTAGGCTAGATACTTACTGGGTAAGCGTTGATTTACGTACTCATACTACACTTGCTGCAGCTTTTGTGCGGGTACTAATATGTCTGGTGGTCTTTTGCGCGCAGAGACGTGGCTATTGCATGGACTTTACCGGGAGCTGCATTTCACGCTCCGATCCGCAGCCTGCAGAGTCTCCATCAAACATATTAATGTTTTCCTGTCTGTATTCTAAAAAGATGTTGTATTTTATTATGCTTCTTAGTTGATGCTCATGCACTTGTGACACTAGGTTTTGGGGGTTCCTACAAGTTATTCACTATTGTAGTTCATGTAAATTCTATTTCATTAATAAAAATTATGATTTTAAGGTGCTAGAATGGAGTAATTAAATTTACTAATAACTGTTGGCTTGCCTGACGGCGCTGTTAGGCGCCATCACAATCACTAGTGGATTTTGGGTCGTGATAGCATGGTATCAGAGCGTTAAGTTCATTTAGGTTCCATGAGTCATGAGCAAGTCTACTAGAGTCTTGCGGATCAATACCGAGACATCCGTACTTATCTTCGAGAGGCTACAGGGTTGTTAGGAGCACCTCCCTTCTTGATTTCTTCATCGTACTGTTTGATTCCACTGAAGCTTGTGCCTTTATTTCCTTCCTACTCAATCTTATGCAATGTGAAGCGCTTGTTATCTATTGGGCGTGAGTAGTTGTGTTGGTACTGCAGACGTGGTGCAGGATGTTTTTCCCTGCGTGTTCGGGCAGGCTATTGTCATCGCCTTGCGGAAGGATGTTCTGTGATTTTAGCTCAGCAACTGTATTTCCGATGGTTTTAAAGCTATGCACAAATTGCTATGATGTTCGCACATTGTTATCGCATGGTGTTGGTGTAATGGTGGGGTGCACGTTTATGTGTTGAGGCAGTGAATGGCTCGAAAGGGGAATTTCTTTGTGCTTGATTTAGAGGTTCAACATTTAATTCCAGCAAAGGAACTGCAATCGGACTATGGATGTTCAGGTTTTTGTTGAAGGGGTAGCGAGACTTGATATTATTGAGCGTGGTGCAATTTTCATTATGATGCAGTGTCGTAGTCCTTTTTTGAACGCATTACGGTTCGTCGGTGTTGTGTTCTTCTTTTAATTTTGCCTTCAGGGCAAGGTGTTGTGAAATGGTGCCTGATGAGTGGTTGTCAGAAATAGCGGTGTGCAGCGGTTCAGGATCGAATAGGTATTTCTAATGTGGATGGCTCGAGAAAGATGATCTTCGAAGAGGCTTAGATTCGGTAACATTTTATTGGTCAAGGTGCCATTGAGATGCATTTTTATTTGATGCTACATTTGAGCAGCAAAGTAAGAGGGAAGACTTGTAGGGAAATGTCTCACGGTAGTTGAATTACTACCAATTCAAGAATGAAAAAATGAGGTCGAGAGGTTGCTTGAAAGAGATGGTTTAACCGAATTGAGAGTGGCAGATTAGCCTATGGATTCCGTGGCAGGATAGTCGCGTGACTTGAGAACGCTTAGGGTGGTTTTGGGAATCGTGATAGAAGGTGATTCGGCCTGCAGATTTTTGTTTGTAATAATGGTCACTGTACGAAGAAAGATTGAGTATGGCAGAATGGGGGTTGCATGAAATAAAGAACAGTCTGAAGGTTTGATTGCCGTATCAGATGCAATATGACTTGAGTTCGGATGACATTATTGAACTCTCAGTTGATGTCAATGGGGAATGAACGGACTTATACAACATCGTGGGAGGACGTCGATAAGGAATTCCACAGGTAGATTATCTCCTATGAGCAATTTAGCGGTTGCGATGTTAATAAAGCTTCTGCAAGGATTACTGCCTTCTAACCGGTTAGAGGACGACTACGAGATTGTGATTGATGATTCAGAATGTTCATGAAAGGCCTAACAAAAGACTTCAAGAAATTAGGCGGGTTAACAGTACGGGATCATGGTAAAAGGGAAGGAGGAATTGTTGTGGGCTCTACATTATGTGATGGTAGCTTAAAGCTAAGTGGGGGAGCCGCACTGTCTACGATCGAATTCCTTAGTTGTCTGCTTGTGAAATTTCTAATTATCGATGCATTGGTGGATTATTTATGACTAAGGAAAGGACACATCAAGGGTAATTCGAGTAGAGAACTTGATGAATGTGTGCTATACTTCGCGTTATCTATTGAGGTGCAGGTTTCAGGAAGGCTTAGAGTTTATGCTTCTTGTGGATGTAAGGTGCAAGGAAAAGAATTCGGCAGTTTGTTTCTTTGAGGGCATGTTCATGTGCTAGCAGAGCGTTGGAGTTTGATTATATTCGGGATCGGGTCGGAGTGGGTGACTCTCAAAAACAGTTCTAGTGGGTCAAAGAATTAAAGTGCAATGCCTAATGATTTTGAGTCCGCTGCGTGGTTAAGAATTGACTTTTCACCGTGGATTGCAAACGGGACTTGGAATATTCTATATTATAATCGGATATGCTGCGCAGTAGGAGGACAGTATGAGATAGTTCATGGGTATTGGGATGACGTAGTCTCGCGATTCGGGTCACTCGGGATAAGTGTAGATTGAGTTTGTTATGTTATGAATGGAGCTAACGTTATTTCTAAGGCAGATCAAGGGTAAATTGAAAGAGGCTGGGTCGGTTAGTAATGGCTGAATCAGCATAACTGTGGCAAGGTTCAATTCCTTCGTTGTGTGAAGTTATACATGTGGTTTGTGGTTGTACGTACGGGCTTGACAACCACCATGACCTAATTGATTTGGGAGGTATTTGATTCAAATGGCTTTGTTGTGTATATGGATTGTAGAAGAGTTATAACAGTTTAGATCAAGGCTTGAGGTTGTATTTCCTGCAGTTTGGGTATTTAGTTGCGCGTTGCGTTATCTCTTTTGAATTGAGCTACGTGGAAGGTTTCGAAATAATGAAGTTTTTATTCTACTGGTAATTAAGGGGTTATGATGAATTCTGGTATACTCACGTAGCGGCTTGATAGGTGCAGTGAGCGGCATGGTAACTTGAAAGCAAAGGATCGAGATTGCGGTTCAATATTGACAAGGATGTCACGAGCTCAGATGTGCCGAAAAGAAATTAAATGTTCAGAGTAAGCTGACATTATCCTAGTGTCACCTGGCAATGGTGTCCTGTAGAAGGAGCATTGTGTATTGAATTACGGGTTCTTGAATTACTTTACAGATTAGTACGGTTGGTGGAGGGGAGGTGTGGACTTTGCTACCTAGTGCAGAAGATTGTGGGAGCGTTCCCACGGGGAGATTTGTAAAAGTGTGGCATGCTAGTCTCCTAATTGTTTATGATCGAAACCAAGTACGAAGAGTTTGGTACTATTGTCAATGTGAGAGTCTATGATTGGGAGGCGCTTTATTCCTTTGGTTGTGAACTGTGGGGGTTGTGCCGGATTGAGACGGCTTGATTGTTGGCGCGTGTGTTGAGGTCCGTGTAGCTTGTGGTGTCATATGAGTAGGATAGCTCTCGAGATGCGGGTCATTTATCGCACCTTAGTCGTACTTGGGTTTTGTAGTGTATGGCACCATCCGTCTCCCCGGAGTTGTATTTCTGCACTTAGCATTGTTATTGCCGTTATTCGTTATTCCATAGGTAGAAGCATTATGGCTTGATGAGCATGTATTCATTGTTATGATTGGATCGGGTGGCTTGCCGCCAGGGGTACGTTATTTGGATCGGGTTGCACACTATAACAATATAATATTTGGATGGGGTTGGCTGCAAAAGTATCATGTTTGGATCGGGTTACACGCCACGACAGTGATTTGTTGAGTATGGTTCTCTATATCTATTTCTGTGTATTTTGTTTCTCATTTTTTAGGAGGGTTTATAACATCTGTTCGACCATTTATTTCGTTGTGCGGGTTGGGTAATTCTTTTCTAGAGTTCGTTCCTAATTATGTGTCACATTCGAGTTTTAGATTGTTGGCACATTGATGGCGTCATATGAGATCTGAGTCAGTGTTTAAGGTGGCTTATTACCTGAGCAGCTTTTACTTGGTGAGACGAGAGTATTGGACCTGAAATTAGTGCAATCAGATTTATATAAGGTACATTAAAGGGAAAATATCGTTATT
Source organism: Nicotiana obtusifolia (assembly GCA_002018475.1). Classification (NCBI taxonomy): domain Eukaryota; kingdom Viridiplantae; phylum Streptophyta; class Magnoliopsida; order Solanales; family Solanaceae; genus Nicotiana; species Nicotiana obtusifolia. The sequence goes on along the minus strand of MCJB01052630.1, from coordinate 71,729 downwards.
CAGTTCAGAATGAGGTAATGGTTCCTATCGGGAGGAGAGACTCCATGAATTATTTATTCGGTAGGTGGTTACGAGTCTCTACACGTCTCTTTCGTCATGGCAATATTGTGAGAGTTGGAACAAGCTTTATATATACGTCATGAGACGTATTGCGAGCATCAAATTTGTGAAATTTCAGCTATTGTGGTCGGAGGATGTTATTATGGGCAACTGGCTTATGTGGTGCATAGTGTGATTTCAGCACAGGTGTATGATCATGTTTTGGTACAATGCGTAGTCATTGGCACGGTGTTCGTATGCTAGTATCAGGACGTGTAAAGGAATTCATAAGTTGGGACTTGGTTTTAAAGTGTGTTAGCTAAGGTTATAGAGAGGATTTACAGTCTTGCTTAAGCCAATGAGTTCAAATGGAATGTGGTGGAACAGGCAGGTGCACAAGGTGTTGCACAACAATTTTGGACAACTCCGGAGCAGTCCTTAACACGTTCGCGGATGAACATATGTTTAAGTGGAGGAGAATGTAACGACCCGACTAATCGTTTTGATCTCTAGCGCGTCGTTCGGCAGATTAAGGCCTCGAATAGCTTCAATTAGGTATTATGACTTGTACGTGTGGTCGGAATTGAATTTCGAGAAGTTCGGAGTTGATTTGGGAAAAAAATTCTAATTTCGGAAGCTTTGAGTTGGAAGAATTGACTAAGGAATGACTTTTGAGTAAACGACCTCAGAATCCAGATTTGAAGGTTTCAATAGATTCATATGATTATTTCGGACATGGGCGTATGTTCAAGTTGAGTATCGGATTACCCGGGAGCATTTCAGCGTTTATTATGGAAGGTTGATATTTTTAAAGTTTAAGAAATTCATAAGTTTGACTTAAAGTGGATTTTTATGTTATCGATATCTGTTTGGGATTTCGATCCTTGGCATAGCTTCGCCATGTCATTTATGACTTGTGCGCAAAATTTGAAGTCGATCGGACTTGATTTGATACGTTTTGGCACAAGATATAAAATGTCAAAATTTGGATTTATAAGTTTGATTCGAGGCGCGATTCAGGATTTTGATGGTGCTTGACGTAATTTAAGGCTTCGACTAAGTTCGTATTGTAATTTGGGACGTGTTGGTATGTTATGTTAAGGTTCCGAGGGCTTCGGGTGGATTCCGAATGGTCAACGGATAGAGTTTGGACTTGGAAAAAAGACTAAAGCAGTTATCTTCTAGTGTAACCGCACCTGCGAGGTTTTCGCTGCAGGTGCGGAGCTGCAGGAGCAGCCAAGATGGACGCATATGCGGATTTCGTTGGGCAGTGATGAGACCGCAGATGCAGCCGTCTCGCCGCAGAAATGGGACCGCACCTGCGGAGTTTGCATCACAAAAGCGCATGAGGGCCGCAGAAGCGCATGAGGGCCGCAGAAGCGGCTAACGACCTTGGCTTGGTTTCTAGCAGGTGCGAGATTTTATAGCCGCAGAAGCGGCTGTCGTAGAAGTGACCTTCTCACCGCATAAGCGAAATTTGCGTTGGGTAGTGAAGGTTCTTTAAAAGGGAGGTTTGGCCCATTTTCATCTCATTTCGTCCATGGGAGCCGATTTTGGAGCACTTTTGGAGTGCCTTCTTCATCAACTATATTGGGTAAGTAATTTTTTCACATTATGAGTTAAATCCATGGTTTTTATATGGATTTTAAGCATGAAAATTGGTAGAAATTGTGAGATTTTGAAAGAAACCTAGAAATTGGTATTTTATTATTTTTACCACGAAATTGGACATAGAATTCGGGATAAATCATATATTTGAGTTCGTCGTGTTATGGGTAAAGTTTATCTTCAAACGTTTTTGGAATCCGGCTACTTGGGCCCGAGGGTTGATTTTATATACTTTTCGAGCGGAGTTGGAATTAGTATAAATTGATCAATTATGGGTATTAGAGTACATTTAGATTGGCTTGCACGTTTGTTTGAATTATTTTTGATTGACGGACATCGGTTTGAGATGTTAGAGAGGTTTTTGAGCCGATTATGGAATTTCGGAGCAAGGTAAGTCTCATGTCTAACTTTGTGGGGGGGGGGGGGG
>MCJB01052630.1:55706-69635 GCA_002018475.1 Nicotiana obtusifolia | reverse complement strand
GGGGGGGGGGGGGGGAACTACCCCTAGGGAATGTATTTTTTATGTGTTACTTATTGCGGGGCTACGTACGCACAAGGTGATGAGAGTCTATGCGCAGCTAGATTCATGCTATGTCCGGGTAGACATAGGTTCACACCATGCTATAACTGTACTATTTGAATTGCCTCTTGCCTATTAAATTCCCTAATTTTACATTACAACTTAAGACTAGACTTGCGTAGAGTGATAGACGCACTATTGTTGAGATTTGACGGGCTTCATGATAAGCCCTAAGTTAATTGCACTCTCCTTACAGAATTCTGTCGCGTTATACGTTCTCATTGAAAAGTTCTCCTAAAAATCTAGAACTCACATAACTATTCATGCTGACAAAGCTTCTTATTCCAATGGGATCGGGCTGTTTGACTCGGCAAGATAGATACATCTGTAGTTCTTGTCGTTCGACGCTCGGCAGCGCGCACACTAATGGGATTAGGCCCTACGCGATGACAGGATTTATGTACCACACTCTGATGGGAGCGGGTCGTTCACCTCAGCAAAAAGATAGATGTAACTAGGGTTTGGCATTGTTATAGGGTTTTCTGATTGAACTTTGATGACCTATCTGGTAAGGTCTATTATATATTCTCCGATTTAGGAGGTTGCTACTAGCTGAGAGTTTGAGTTATTGGCGAGAGGAGGATTGTTACTTCATTTATTTTTTCTAGTCGCAGTTGTTTACGTCTACTGTATCTGTCTTATTGGACCTCTTGTAAGTGTTGATGTCGACCCCTCTTTACTACTTCTCTGGGGTTGTGCTAGATACTTACTGGGTACGCATTGATTTACGTATTCATACTACACTTGGTGCACTTTTTTTTGCAGGTACTTATATGTCTGGTGGTCTTTTGGGCGCAGAGGAGCGGCCATTGCGGTGACTTTACCCTGAGCTGCATTTCACGCTCTGCTCCGCAGCCTTCAGAGTCTCCATCATAGTTATTAATATTTTCCTGTCTAACTTTCTTCCAGATAGATGTTGTATTTTATTATGTTTCTTAGTTGATGGTCATGCATTTGTGACATCGGATTTGGGGGTTCCTACAAGTTATTCACTATTGTAGTTCGTGTAAATTCTATTTCATTGATAAAAGTTATAATCTTAAGGTGCTATAATGAGTAATTAAATTGACTAATCACTGTTGGCTTGCCTGACGACAGTGTTAGACGCCATCACGACCACTAGTGGATTTTGGGTCATAGTGCCTCTTCCGTGATGAAGGGAAGGGAATATGTTATTTTTCTCAGGTTGTTGTAGTTCCTCTTCTGTATTCATAGAACACTTTATTTATAGGTGATTGCGGACTTCACTTCTAGATTTCATATTTCTTGAAGAATCTTTCTTTTCTCATGTTCACATGAAGTTTTCAAAATATTTCTTGCATTATAGTCCTTGAGTTGCTGTAGGTCTTGCATTATTGTCCTTGAGTTGCTATAGGAGATGGCGCCTAACACCGCGTTCAGGCAAGCCAATAGTGATTAATCAATTTAATTACTCATTCTAGCACCTTAAAATCATAATTTATATTAATGAAATAGTGTGAAATAGAATTTACACGAACTACAATAGTGAATAATAGTGAGCTACAACAATAGTGAAAAAGAATTAAGTGTTAGCTAAGGTTATAGGGAGGATTTGCAGTATGGATCATGCTAATATGTTCAACTTGAATGAGGTGGCACGGGCAGCTGCACAAGGTGTTGTACAACGATTTTGGACAACTCTGGAGCAGTCCTTAGCATGTTTAAGGACGAACGTATGTTTAAGTGGGGGAAAATGTAACGATCCGACTGGTCGTTTTGAGGTCTAGCGCGTCGTTCGACGGTTTGAGGCCTCGGGTAGCTTCACTCAGGTATTATGACTTGTACGTGTTGCCGGAATTGAATTTTGGGAAGTTCGGAGTTTATTTGGGAAGAAAATTCTAATTTCGGAAGCTTTGAGTTGGAAGAATTGACTAAGGAATGACTTTTGAGTAAACGATCTCGGAATCAGGATTTGAAGGTTCTAATGGATCGTATGATGATTTCAGACTTGGGCGTATGTTCGGGTTGCGTATCGGAGCACTCAGGAGCATTTCGGCGCTTATTATGGAAGGTTGGCATTTTGAAGGTTTAAGAAATTCTCAAGTTTGACTTAAAGTGGATTTTTATGTTATCGATATCCGTTTGGGATTTCGAGCCTTGGTATAGCTTCGCCATATCATTTATGACTTGTTTGCAAAATTTAAGGTCGATCGGACATGATTTGATACGTTTCGGCCCAAGATATATAATTTGAAAATTTAGAAATTTATAAGTTTGATTCGAGGCGTGATTCATGATTTTGATGTTATTTTACGTAATTTAAGGCTTTCACTAAGTTCATATTGTATTTTGGGATGTGTTGGTATATTTGGTTAAGGTCCCGAGGGCCTCGGGTGGATTCCGGATGGTCAACGGATAGAGTTTGGACTTGGAAGAAAGGCTGAAGCAGTTGTCTTCTTGTGTAACCGCACCTGCGAGGTTTTGGCCGCAGGTGTTGATGACGTCCAAATCCACTACTAAAAAGTAAATGGACACGGTTGCATGCAATATAATTTACCCAACTATGAGTCGGGGTCGAATCCCACAGAGAATAATATATAGGCGATTAGGCGTGTAAGAGAATTTTGAGAAAATTCTCAAAATATTTCTTGTTATGCTAAGCCAAACACTAAGAAATATTTGAGAAAATATCAATAACTAATTGCGAAACTATAAGCTAACCTAGAAAGCAAGTGAATTGATCAATGGCTACAAGCATGGTTGCAAATGGAATTACACTCAACTAATGATCCAATGTATTTCACGATTTTACAAATATGAGCGAGTTTATGTTAATTAGCCTCGAGTAATAATTCTATTTTAGCTTCTTCCAAAGACTTCCTAATTGAATTATCCCTAAACCAATTACGAGATTAAGCACACGCGGTTATGGCTATAATTACTTCAATCCTATCCATAGGTAGAATCTATAAAGTGAGGGTTAAAGTCTCAAGAACTTGTTAATTAATCTTTCCCAACCCCAAATTATCTTTCCCAAAATTAATTTGAAGTAAATGGGCGAGTTCTAGGGTTAGCTAATCCCTCTGGAAACATTAAAGAACAAGAATAATGAAAGAAATAATAACTCACTCCAGTATAAATAAAATTCGTCCAATACATAAGCACAACAAGATATTTAACCCAAAGATATTTTACAAATGAGATGGATCGTGTGGAAGAAACCTAGCTCCAAAACATGTGTTCTCAAGTCAAGAGACTGAAAATAAGCCAAAGATGTTTGATAAATGAGCTGGATCGTGTATAAAATGGTTTTGGGGTAAAAAACATGAAATGCAAAAACTGCCCAGATTTGTGCGTTTGCAAAAGCAGGCCTGCTATCGCGAAGAGTAATGCTGCAAAGCATTGCGATCACAAACCAGAAACCGCGTTCACATAGGGTATTTGACAACCGCTGATCAGCTTCTTCATTGTGTTCGCAGAATTTGCCCTGTATTCGCGATGTATATTTTCCTGGCCTTCTACGATCACATGTCAATGTTCGCAATCACGAGGAGCATTGTCTGGCAGCAGTCATTGTTTTTTTTAATTTTAACACATTTTGACTTGGTTGCTTCCGTATCTTCTCTAAATCACTTGATAACTGAAATAAGCCAATAAATGTCAATAAATGCTTTAGTTTCTCAACAAAATCATACAAAAGCCTAAGTATCAAGAAGAGATAAGTTGGTAAAATACAAACTTATCAAATCCCTAAACTTAAACTATTTCTTGTCCTCAAGCAATTTAACAACTAAAAACATCTTTCAACAAAATCATCAATTAAGCTCAATGGCATACCAATCAACATTTTATGTCAAAGGGTTCCAATTAAGCACAATCTAGTGACTTTGGTTGGTACCAACAGTTAATCCAAAGCATATGAATTGCCAACAACTTCTCATTTCAATTCAAGTGCTCAAACAATACATTAATCAAAGTAGCAACCAAGTCATGACACTAAAGGTTCAAAATTTGCCTAATTATCACCAAAATTTTCTTTTGTTCATTCCTCCCAATTGGAGATTGGATTAAGTTGACAACCAAATATTTCATGTGCCCTCACAGTTCACAACCCAAAATGTCATTTATGACTTGTATGTAAAATTTGAGGTCGATCGGACTTGATTTGATATGTTTTGGCACAAGATATAGAATTTGGAATTTTATAAGTTTGTTTCTAGGCGTGATTCATGATTTGATGTAATTTAAGGCTTCGACTAAGTTATTTTGGACCGTGTTGGTACACTTGGTTAAGGTCTCGAGGGCCACTGGTGAATTCCGGATGGTCAATGGATCGAGTTTGGACTTGGAAGAAAAGCTGAAGCAGCTGTCTTCTAGAGTAACCGCACCTACGAGGTATTGCCTGCAGGTGCGGAGCCGCAGAAGCGGCTAAGATGAACACATATGCGGATTTTGTTGGGCAGTGATGAGATTGCATATGCGGCCATCTAGCTGCAGAAGCGGGACCGCACCTACGAAGTTGGCAGTGCAGTAGCGTGGGCGTAGATGCGCATGAGGGCCGCAAATGCGGCCTGTGACCTTGGCTTGGTTTCTTGCACGTGCTAGACTTGTTGCCGCAAAAGTGGCTATCGCAAAAGCAACCTTCTCACCACAGAGGCGAAATTTGCGCTGGGCAGTGAGGTTCTTTAAAACAGCGGTTTGGCCCATTTTCATCTAATTTCGTCCACGGGAGCCAATTTTGGAGCACTTTTGGAGTCCCATCTTCATCAACTATAATGGGGTAAGTGATTTTTTCACATTGTGAGTTAAATAAATGGCATGAAAATTGGTAGAAATTGTGAGATTTTGAAAGAAACCTAGAAATTGGTATTTTTGGATTTTTTTCCAAGAAATTGGACATGGAATTTGGAATAAAAATATTTTTGAGTTCGTGGTGTTATTTGTAAAGTTTATCTTAAAAAATTTTCGAAATCCGGCAACGTGGGCCCGAGGGTTGATTTTATAGACTTGTTGAGTGGAGTTGGCAATTAATATAAATTGATCAATTGTGGGTATTATAGTATATTTTGATTGGTTTGCACATTTGTTTGAATAGTTTTGGATAGACGGGCATCGGTTTGAGGTGTTAGAGAGGCTATAGAGCCGGTTATGGATTAATTGTACTCTCCTTACAGAATTCTCCTGCGTTATGCGTTCTCATCAAAAAGTTCTCTTACAAATCTATAACTTTACGACTATTTGTGGGTAGGGTCGAGGACCCGATAAAGCTTCTTATTCTCATGCCATCGGGCCGTTCGCCTCAGCAGGATAGATAAATATATGGTTCGTGTCGTTTGACCCTCGGCAGTGTGCACACTAATGGGATGGGGCCATACGCCACGGCAGGATTTATGTACCACACTCTCATGGGAGCGGGCCGTTCGCCTCGGCAATAAAATAGATGTATATATGGTTTGGAATATTATGATGGATCAGGCCGCACGCATCAACATTTCTATAAAATACACTTATGGAATTATGCGTAATAATTTGCAAGAAGCTAGCATATCTTTGAGTTTTTCCTGATTGAACTATGGCGACCTATATGGTAAGGTCCATTATATATTCTCCGATTGAGGAGGTAGCTACTAGCTGAGAGTTTGAGTTACTGCCAAGAGGAGGATTGTACCACGTTTTATACTTGTTACTTTATTTATTTTCTCTGGTTCACATCTGTTTACTTCTACTGTAACTGTCTTATTGGACCTCTAGTAAGTGTTGATGTCGACCCCTCGTCACTACTTACTTGGGGTTAGGCTAGATACTAACTGAGTACGTGTTGATATACGTACTCATACTACACTTGCTGCTCTTTTTTTGCAGGTACTTATATGTCTGGTGGTCTTTTGGGTGCTGAGGCGCTTCTATTGCAATTACTTTACCGTGCGCTGCATTTCACGCTCCGATCCGCAGCCTGCAGAGTCTCCATCAAAGTTATTTATGTTTTCCTGTCTAACTTGTATTTCAAATAGATGTTGTATTTTATTATGTTTCTTAGTTGATGCTCATGCACTTGTGACACCGAGTTTTGAGGTTTCCTACATGTTATTCACTATTATAGTTCTTGTAAATTCTCTTTCACACTATTTCATTAATAAAAATAATGATTTTAAGGTGCTAGAATGAGTAATTAAATTGACTAATCATTGTTGGCTTGCCTGACAGCGATGTTAGGTGCCATCACGACCACTAGTGTATTTTGGGTCGTGATAGTTTGGTATTAGAGGTTTGGTTCACTTATGTCTTACAAGTCATGAGCAAGTCTAGTAGTGTCTTGCGGATTGGTATGGAGATATTTGTACTTATCTTCGAGAGGCTACAGCGCTGTTAGGAGCACTCTCTTATTGATTTCTTCATCGTGCTATTTGATTCAATTGAAGCTTGTGCCTTTATTTACTTCATACTAAATCTTATACAATGTGACGCGCATGTTGTCTTTTGGGCGTCGGGTAGTTGTGTTGGTAATGCAGACGTGGTGCAGGATGTTTTTACCTGCGTTTTCGGGCAGGCTATTATCGTCACCTTGGGGAAGCATGTTCTGTCATTTCAGCTCAGCAACTGTATTTCTGATGGTTTTGAGGCTATGAACAAATGGCTATGACGTTCGCACGTTGTTATCGCACGGAGTTGGTGTAATGGTGGGGTGCACGTTTATGTGTTGAGGCAGTGAATGGCTTGAAAAGGGAATTTCTCTATGCATGATTTAGAGGTTTAGCATTTATTTCCAGCAAAGGAATGGCAATCGAACTATGGATGTTCAGGTTTTGGTTGAAGGGGTAAGTAGACTTGGTATTATTGAGCTTTGTGGAATTTTCATTATGATGCGATGTCGTAGTCCTTGTTTGAACGCATTGCGGTTCGCTAGTATTATGGTCTTCTTTGATTTTTGCCTTCGGGGCAATGTGTTGTGAAATGGTGCCTAAGGAGCGGTTGTCAAAAATAGCGGTGTGCTGCGGTTCAGGATCGAATCGGTATTTCTAATGTGGATGGCTCGAGAAAGATGATCTTCGAAGAGGCTTAGAGTCTTTAACATTTTATTGGTCCAGGTGCCATTGAGATGCATTTTTATTTGATGCCACATTTGAGCAGCGAAGTAAGAGGAAAGTCTTGGCGGGAAATGTCTTGCGGTGGTTGAATTATTACCAGGTCAAGTATGAAAAACAGAGGTCGAGAGATTGCTTGAAAGAGATGGTTTAGACGAATTGAGAGTGGCAGATTAGCCTATGGATTCCCCAGCAGGATATTCGCGTGCATTAACAAAGCTTTGGGCGGTTTGGGAATCGTGATAGAAGGTGATTCGGCCTACAGATTTATGTATGCATTAGTGGATTTATGTATGCATTAGTAGCAACCAAGTCATGACACTAAAGGTTCAAAATTTGCCTAATTATCACCAATATTTTCTTTCGTTCATTCCTCCCAATTGGAGATTGGATTAAGTTCACAACCCAAAATTTCATGTGCCCTTACAGTTAAGAGAGAATCCTAACTTATAAATTGCAATTTCAACACACATGGGATATCGAATGGAAAGAATTAACTCTCTATTTCAGAAAGATTTTCAAATTCACATAAGTAGTGCCATAGGCTTGCCCTTCATGTATTTCTCCACTAATGTAGACACACTTGGTTCAAAATCAAGTAAGACTTAAAGAATTGTAATGTAGGTTTTTGGTTAAAGTAGGGCACAATTTAGATAAGAACGACTCAAAACCTCCCTAAGCACTACAATTTGCAACAATTAAAGCACACTTCTTTCAAAAACTTTTTCCATCCTTTCTTCACTTTTCATTCCACACCTAATCTTCCCTTTATTCACAACTCCTTATTTTTCCTTCCTTTTGCTTATTTCTTACTCTCTTTTTTTTTTTTCATTTTTCAAGGAAGGTTCCACTATATTATTATTTTTTGTTACGTTTCACTTTTTAAGCAACTTTTACATCACAACTTTTCAACCTTCACCCCCAAACTTATGCTTTTAGCCTATGTTTACACTTTCAAAGTACGTTGGGAGGTAGGGTGCCAAATGATAGATCAATAAAGAATGAAGGGTTAAAGCTTGTAATATGGCTGCCAAAGAAAAAGTTTAAAGGCTCAAAAGGGGTTGACTAGGAAAAATATGCAATGCTAGGAAATTTAAGACACAATAACGGTCCAAGGAAGGCCTAACATCATTTTTTAAACCAAGTTAGTCTAGGATTTTGCCTTGAAGCACATTCCGGGCAAGTTCTAGACTACAAATAATGTAAAAGAACTCACAACAAATCTCACCACACATGGCACATGCAAACGCGAGTGACATATGAATCCAAAATCCAATTAAGACCAATGAACCTATAGAAAATCACATATAACCTAAAAGACTATTTAATGAATCAAAGAGCCAAGCATAGAACCTAAAATTCACAACAAGAATTATCACTTCAATCATTTTTCATATTAAAGATAAAGACTTCACATGCCACAGTTTAAATCATGTTGGTACCAAACAAGCCACACGTTGGTTTATGGACCAAAAGATCACACTCAATAACCAATTTATTCATTACTAGCTACTAAGCTAACTAAAAAAAATACTAAAAAAATAATTTAAAAAATTAAAAAATTAAATAACTAGACAAAACTAATCCCTTAAGAAAGTTGTCATGTCATCCATCGTAGGGAAAAGTCACCCGGTTCGACACAAATTATTTCCTTGGAAAAGAACCGCGGCATAAAGAAAAACCGAGGAGTTTAATTAATACTAATACAAGTAAATAAAGTAACAAAATAAGAAAATAAAAACTAATGCTAACATGCTAAAATAAACTATAAAATATTACTAATAAACTAAAACGTTAACCAATCTGCACATGTTCACAAAAATGGTCATGCTCCACATACATCCATCATATATAAATGAGCCACCCAAACCTAAAGTGTTGCATTGTCCTCAATGCCGCCAAACAAAACAAGAAAACATGAAAGAGGTGCTCCCTGAAACTACATCACTCCGAGCTAGAGGTATTAGGAACTGTGAGTTCCAAGACATCCTCGTTGCCCTCATCTGATCCACAAAATTTTCTCAATTTGCTCATTATCTTTGTCAAGAAATTGCTTTTCTTCTTTTCATGTTCTCTCTGCTTCAGCAGCCTCTGCTCAATCTTACCCAATTTGGGTTTAATGGCTTGCTGCTCCTTAGCAAGATCTGACAAAGTTAGAACCTTTCCTTGGCCAGCTGGACCTGCAGATGTGCTCTCTGTAGGCGGTCCAGAAGGGAGACCAGCTACAAGATGGCGGACCTGTGTCTCCATTCCATAGACCTAGCGAGAGATATACTTGACTGTGAAGGGTCCCTGCTCAAGTGGTACAATAGCAGTACAAGTCCCTGTGGCATCTGCGGGTGAATTGAGCATCTCAGTGATGGTGTCAGGAAACTGGCAAAATGAGGGAGATGCTACATCAATCTTTCTTTTCTTCTATGCATTCCCTGCTCCCTTTCTCAGCAATGGATGAATGAGCTTCTCTGGGTTCTTTTCCTTCTCTTTAGGCTTCTTCTCCACCCCTGCCTCATGACGTAAATGAGTGATTAGGGATGGGAAGAATAAACTCTTAGTCCTCTCTGCAACAACCTCTGTTATCTCATTAACAATATGCTTTCGAACATTCACTTGTGTGCCCTCTATAATCGCGCAAATCACCCTTGCCTTCTAAAGTGTAACATCTATCTCATTACGTGAAGGATGATTCGAGCACAGATAATGGAGAGCCAAGTCTTGGCCTCGGCAGTGAACTCAGGAGACTCGATCCTTGGGTGATTTCTTATCCAATTCGGCATCTTTCCACCGTGAAAATGGTCCACAAACTACTGCGCGCCCAGGTCATTATCTCTATCCCTGTACACCTGGTTGTCAGCATTACGAAGATTATTAATATGCATTTATTAGTTTTAGATCAAAGCGGACTTGCTTGCCCCTTACAGTAACAACCAAATCATTCTCAAAGTCAGTCTCCACAACATTTGCATAAAATTCTCTTATCACTTCATGATTGGCTGTTCTTTGTTCTCCCGCAAATCAAATCCATCCACTCGATACTAACCTTCCATAGAACTCGAGCCATCAACCTTCAAGGTCGGTCATGAGAATGCCTTTTTCCTTAATCATGCTTATACGTAGCTATTTGTCATAGTGGTGGGAACATCTTTGTAATGAGAATATGTCCCGATCAAAGAACTCCTCTTCGGTAACTTGTTCGACATATTCTTGAACATTTTTATTTGATGCCAAAGCCATTTTCAATCTCAAAGTACCTACCAATAGAGTAAAAATGTTAAACTCTAGAATGGACACTTAGCCCATTGTATTAGGAGGTATTTAGGCCAAAGAAAGAGATCAAAAAGCCTTAGGGTCAAAAAATGGCGAAGCTACTGTTTTGCTGCCCGACTTCATTGAATCGCGATCGCTGAACTGGGCACGCGATCTCGAACAATTGGTTTTCCAACTGAAATAAAGCTACACATTCGTAGAAGAATGCTCGCGATCCCAATCAACACTTTTGGTTCTCAACAGAATTCGACTTACGCGATCGCGGAATGGGGCACCACGACCGCGATAGTCTTCTTTCTCGCCCAGTAACAGCTCATTTGGGCATTTCATCAAACAGTTCTTGTGCCCTATTTTTCTTAGCAAGTTCACACCATCAACCTATGGATTTTTATCCCGAAATTTCACAGAATCTCACTCAATCTCTCACAACAAACAAGCACGCAAAGCACATAACATTCTCATTTGACCTAAAAAAAGAAAAACTCAAGCCCTAAAACATTGAAAATACGGCTGCCCTTCTACTATTTCACAATAAGAATTGAAAAAAGTGAGAGTTAAGGGAGAAATCCACTTACGATGAGGGTAACAAGTGAGTGATGCAATGAAATTGAAGCAAGAGGAGGATTGGAGATTGTTTCCTGGGGTTAGGGGAGTAGGAGATCATTTCTTTGGTTGGGGCAATGTGGGTGTTCTTTATTATTTCCAGTGTTTAAGTGTTCAGAACTTACCTTCCGCGACCGCGTGTAAATACCAACGTTCGCACAAAACATACTTACCAAAAAGATGCGACTGTGTTTCTTTTACTGCGATCGCTTATGGATAGCAAAATTTTGTTTTTGGTGAACACAGAGCTTTTTATGTGATCGAGAAGTGCAATAGTTTCCTGCAGTTTTCATCAGTTACTGTTTTTTGGTCTTACTATCCGGTCAACCCGATCTGCTCAAATTAACTCCAAAAATTGTGAAACTTGGCAAATTAGTCAAAAATAATATACTAAGCTATTCTAAGAAAGAAAATTTCAAAAACGACTAAAAATTTTGAGAACGATGGGTTGCCTCCCACCAAGCACCGCATTTAACGTCGTGGCACGACGCGAATCAACTTTACCACTTTTCTTGCCACTTGGACGATATGAATTGGGCACCTAATTTTGACTCAAGCTTGTCGCCAGGAGCAATGGGGGGTGATAAGTGGATGATCATGCCAAATACCATTTGCTTCATTTTGCATTTCTTAGCTTTCATGTGCGGAATGTGATTTTGCCATTTTGTACTTTCAAGTTAGAAGATGTGTGGCTTTTGCTTCTCCTCTTTGCAATCCCTCATGGAATCGTGTAGTTCAATTCCCCTATCACCACACCAATTCCAATGTCGAGAAATGCTTGGAATATGACAATAACCTCCCAACTTGCAACTTTTTCCAGATTTTGACATTCTCTTTTCCCTCCGAACTAGAGTCAAATTCAACCATCTTCTCAAAAACATCGGTTGACTCTAATTCTATTTTTTTCTCGGCATCACCAACAAGTATGAAGTCGGTTGGTGGATGTTCAATTCTTGATTCCTCAAAATAAAGCTCACTTTCTTCCTCGAAGTCGGATTTTTCATGATCTCTTTCCAAACACTCAAATTGGTGGGCATAGTGAGCCTCAACCATTATTTTCATTTGATCTTCCAATGTGCGGATATTCTCATCATTTTGAGTTAAAACTTGTTTCATGTCCTCGAGTGCCAAGTTGTGCTTCTCCTCATTTTCAATAATGGCCTTCAACATGAGCATCATCCTCTCATTTTGAGCATTTGAGAGTTTTTCTTGATTTTGATCAAGTGCCAAAGAAGGATTTTCGGCTTCAACCTCTATGGGAGGTTCTTGGCTATCATTCACTTTTGAGGCTTTTTGGACCTCTAAAGCTTCAAGCATTTCTCTGATTTGTTAGTTCAACCTTTCAAGCGCCAAATCATTTTAGAGACTATTTTCCAAAAGCTCGTCCAAGGCACTTTGCTCTTTGTTTACTCCTTCAAGTAGGGATTCTGCCATGAGCTTGAACTCTCCATTTTGACCATGCTAAACTTCTTCCACTTCCATATCCCTGTACTTGTTATCAAAAAACGAAGAATCATCATAGCGGGAGTTTGGGGAAGGGAAGGAGAAATAAGCACAATTATTCCAATGGTCATTTTGACCACCACATTTATCACAAATACTCCACTCATGGGATTGAGATTGTGTGCACAATTCGCCCCCCGGGAGAATTTAAACAATTTAGCCTCGAGTGTGGTCCTCCACAATAAGGACAAGAGTCATCAACGTATGAACAACTACCATTTGACCAATTTTCATTAGGCGATGCCATTTTCAAAACAAAGAAAAAAAATAAGAAACAAATAAGAAAATAATCCAAGATAACAAAAATATTACACAAATATTCATAAGTTTGGACCAATGCACGTACGCTTACTTCTCCAACAACATAAATACGCCAAATTGTTCCCCGGCAATGGCGCCAATTTGATGGTGTCCAAATCCACTACTAAAAAGTAAATGGACACAGTCGCATGTTGTCACGACCCGAATACCAAACCCGATCGTGATGGCGCCTCTCGTGAAGACAAGGCCAGCCAATTTTGAACCATAACTCATTTTAAGCAGTTAATTTAACAAGAGAACAACACAACACAGTTTAATAGCAGTCATTTGCGGAAAAATATTGTGAACCATCCCAACAACAGCCCGAAACCGGGGTGTCACAAAGTCATGAGCAACTAATCAAATCCTAATAACAAGATTACTATTACAATATATCTGGCACAATTGGAAATAACAATATAAAGAGATACGGGGCTGCGGACGCCAACAACTACCTCGTAGTCTCTAAGTCACCGCTCTGACAATCGTAGTCAATGCCTCGGAGCGGAATCAATAACTCCTGAATCTGCACACATGGTGCAGGGAGTAATGTGAGTACTTCCAACTCAGTGAGTAGCACATATAAATAATGACTGAAAGTAAGGAAACACGTAAAGCACAAGGCAATGCATAATGAACCAGTAAATCATTATTTGAAAATAGTAAATCAGTAAGAAATCATTTAAAAATCTTCCCAACTCTGGTTACCAGTTGCCATTGTTACCAACTGTAACCCACAGTTGTCATTTTTACCAACTGTAATATTCCTGGGCTCAGTATCAATCTCACAGCTCTGGTTACCAGTTGTCATTGTTACCAACTGGAACCTACAGTTATCATTGTTACCAATTGTAATATCTCTGGTTACCAGTTGTCATTGTTACCAACTGTAACCTACAGTTGTCATTGTTACCAACTGTAATATCTCCGGTTACCAGTTGCCATTGTACCAACTGTAACCTATAGTTGTCATTGTTACCAACTGTAATATCTCTGGGTACCCTGCGCTCACTGGGGGAGTACAGACTCCGGGAGGGGCCCCTTACGGCCCCAGCGCTATGTCAAGCCACCTCGTGGCATACATCTAGGCCCTTGGCCTCATATCACTCAGTAAAAC
>MCJB01052630.1:19073-55686 GCA_002018475.1 Nicotiana obtusifolia | reverse complement strand
AAAACTCATCATCTGTCTTGTTATTACAATAATGATCTTGATTCTGTTTGCAGGGTCCACATTCATCATCTGAAGGAAGGTACTCGTCCTCCTGTAGAGCCCTTAGATCTTCATCAGTTGATGAATCTTCTCTATCACTATTCTATGGTGAATTATCTCGAGAAGAATTTAACAGGATCTTGTATAAATAGTCTTTAAGATTATCATCTAGATCAAGGTTCTTAATCTTATCCATGACCTTACAATCTCTAGCATAATGGCCTACTCTGCCACATTTGTAGCACTGATTAGGCGTATGGGATTTGATAAAATCCTTTCTATGCTTATAAACTTTTCTTCTCTTATCCATCTTCTCATATCTCTTATCAGAAAATCCTCTATTTTTCTTTTTGTACCTATAAGGTTCTTTCTAGTCTTTCTTATGTTTATGAGATTTTTTATTCTTAGGAATGTCTATGGCGAATTGTTCCTAGAATTCTCCTAACTGTTGTCTTTCATTAAGACGTTGTTTCTTGATTTCCTAGCTTAACTTAATCTCATTACATAGAGCTAAGTCTTCTTGTGTGCATACACTAATAAGCTTTCCATAGGTATAGCTATTATAATCTATACTCATTGCAGTTCCTCGAAGAGTTTTTCTAACTCTTTCAGCAAAGAGTGTTGGGAGCCCATCAATAAATTTGGACTTCCAGTGAGTGCTATTACACTAAGGTAATTCCATTACACTGGATAAGAAAATATCGTTATACCATCTAAAATTTGTCAACGTATTACATCTAAGATTTGGAGCATGGTCCTTGCGGTCTCACTATTGTCTGACCATATTCCATAGAAATGTTCAATAATATTAAGAACAAAGGGATATACAGCGTTTTGAACATTCTGACTATCTTCTATTTTTTGCAGCTCCCATAATTTCTGCGTTGTGCTTTCCGTTAAATAATTGTCCCACCAGCTTTTTAATTGACCAGTAAAACTTGGCACTATCATCTCAGCAATGGTTTTTTAAGAATTCTTATTAACTTTGCAGATAGTGTTGTACATAAGCATTCTATGTACTTGAGTATAAATCTGACGATCAGTAAAACTATCTATGTTCCATTAATAGATTTCCGTGCCATTATAGTTATGGGAATAATGAGTAGCATCAGGTTCCTCTATGAGTACATCTTGAGGAGTTGGCGTGGGATAATAAAATATCCTTTGAACCGGTTTTCGAGTAAATTTTTCTGAGATCTTATTAATCTCATCAGAGAGTCTTACTTTTTCTCTCTTAATCAGAATAAGTACTCTAAATTTAAAGGACAAATATTAAATCCTTCAGATTTTTTATCTAATAAATTCTCCAGGTCTTCGAGACTCTTCGCTTTGAAGTCTTTGACCTCAGGAGGTGGTTGGATACTCGCAATAGCAATTTGCTCTTTGCCTTTTGGTGGATCCTTTCTAGATATTTTTTGGACTTCTGTTATTAATCTGCCCGGTCTTTCATTAATTGAAACTATCTGTTCACCCAGAATATATATATATATCAAATTTCTAGTAATAATTTTGCTAGTATCATCATTAAACAATTTCGAAAATGCAGTATAATAAATTACTTTATCATTTTTTCCCATTTGGAAAGATGTTTGTGGGGGAAATACAGATCTAGTAATTTCACCACTATTGAGTTTATAATCTCTTTCTAGCATGAAAATATAACCATCAACAAATTTTGACATAAACCATGGCACAAAAGCAATTATCTTATTGTGACTACTAATATCATTATAAAAATCTCCTTGAAAGAATTTTATTAATTTCTTATCAAAATTATCAAAGAACCAATTTCTGAAAAGTTCCTATTTGAGTTTTTAAATTCTTCAGAAATTATTTTTCTTGCCGGTGAATCCGGACTAAAATCTATTTGGTTTCTATCCATTTAGACCATTGGAAAAATCTATTTTGGATTCAGTTGGATCAGGAATAGTACTGGCAATATTATCAGTACTAATTTTTATGGCATCTACTTTATTATTTTCTCTAATTTGTGACGTAGACGCTCTTGATGGAAAATCAACAGTATAATCAATAGGTGAAATATAAGAGGAGTTTGATCTAGTTAATCTAGATGAATAAATGATATTACCAGCTTGATCGGGTTCATTGAACCTGATTTTAACAGTTCC
Source organism: Nicotiana obtusifolia (assembly GCA_002018475.1). Classification (NCBI taxonomy): domain Eukaryota; kingdom Viridiplantae; phylum Streptophyta; class Magnoliopsida; order Solanales; family Solanaceae; genus Nicotiana; species Nicotiana obtusifolia. The sequence goes on along the minus strand of MCJB01052630.1, from coordinate 53,518 downwards.
ATCAGAAGTTTGTTCAACTTCTGTGATTTCACTGTTAGTGTCATTTCAAGGAACTATTGCTTCCTCAATGACCCATTCTTTGGGAAAATCTATTTCATTCCATTTAATAGGTCTTCTGGTAGTAGCTTTATACTTACCAAAATTAGTTTATATAAGAATAGTTTTATTTTGAATTCACAATTTTGCACATAGGGTTTAAAGTATATAAAGGCTTATAATAAATCTTGTAATAGATACATATAACTTCTGTTCCTAGCATATAATCATAACCGTTAAGTTTAATACTTAATATTAAAGCATTTAAAGAGTTTTCATCACTTAAAGATCTGCAAGTTAGGATGAGCATTAAAATATATAGGGTCATAGGCCAAACTGGTTTGTACTGTCCCTATAGGGACTTTTTTAATTTTAGTTTCTGCCATCTCTGAGAGCTGCAATGAAGCTTTCAGGTAAGCCTCTTAACGTAAATGGCTTGAAGGCAACTTGTATTAAGCCATTATACAAAAATCTATGGGTTTCCCTATAAGAAGCTAAATCATTTTCAGATAGTAATCTAAAAGTAGCATGATCATTATCTACTGTTATAGTCTCTTAAGTAGTTTTAACTACTTGTTTTAAACCTGATTTTTCAAAGGTACCAAGTTGGTATATAACCTTAGGTTGGATTCTAGGAATCGTCCAGTTATTAAGAATGTCTAATGGTTGAGGCATATCATATTCTTCCTTCCTACTGTTTTTAACAGTAGTTTGCTTTCTAATGATATTCAGTAGAGAAAAGTGTGTTAAACTTAGCACCTATTTCTATTATTTCACATGGCTTTGATACCACTTTTCATGCCGGATCGCTTCAATGGAGCTACAGGGAACCTTTTAGAGAGATACCAGCCCTGTCAAGTTACAGTCCTGTCAAGCAAACCCTAAACCACGGTCCAGGACCATCGGTTATGCTGCCAAACCCAGGGTTTACTGCCTAGACTATGAACTGCCTGGCTCTATAGTCCCAACCTTAGAACTGTTGAGCGATACAGCATAAAATCAATACCAAAACATGCCTAAGAATAGTCTAGTATGTATATGTTCAACACTTCAGTATTTAGTCTATCATTTAGGCCAAATGATTATCTATGATGATTTAGCTCCATATAGGGAAACCCATAGATTTTTGCATATTAGCTTAGTACAAGTTGCCTTCCAGCCACTTACGTTAAGAGGCTTCTCTGAAAGCTTCATAGCAGCTCTCAAAGACGGTAGAAACCAAAACTGGAAAAAGTCCCTTATAGGAACAGTACAAACCAGTTTGGCCTACGACCCTGTATATTTTAATGCTTATCCTAACTTGCAGATTTCTTTAAGTGATGAAAACTCTTTAAATACTTTAGTATTAAGTATTAAACTTCATGGTTATGATTATATGCCAGGAACAGAAGTTATATGTATCTGTTACAAGATTTATTATAAGCCTTTATATACTTTAAACCCTATGTGCAAAATTATGAATTTCAAAAATGAAACTATTCTAATAGAAACTAATTTCGGTAAGTCTAAAGTTACTACCAGTAGACCTGTTAAGTGTGATGAAATATATTTTTCCAAAGAATGAGTCATTGAGGAGGCAATAGCTCCTCGAAATAACATTAATAGTGAAATCACAAAAATCGAACAAACTTCTGATGGAATTATTAAGATCAGGTTTAATGAACCCGATTAGGCTGATAATATTAGTTATTCATCTAGATTGACTAGATCAAATTCCTATTTTTCACCTATTGATTATACTGTAGATTTTTCGTCAATAGCATCTACATCCTAAATTACAAAAAATAATAGAGTAGATGTCATAAAAATTAGTACTGATAATATTGCTAGTGCTATTCTTGATCCAACTGAATCCGAAATGGATTTTTTCAATAGTTTAAATGGATAGAAACCAAATAGATTTTAGTCCGGGTTCATCGGCGAGAAAAATGATTTCTGCAGAATTTAAGAAAACCCAGATGAGAACTTTTCAGAAATTGGTTTTTTGATAATTTTGATAAGAAATTAATAAAATTCTTTTAAAATGATTTTTATAATGATATTAGTAGTCACAATAAGATAATTGCTTTTGTGCCATGGTTTATGTCTAAATATGTTGATGGTTATATTTTCATGCTAGAAAGAGATTATAAACTCAATAGTGGTGAAATTACTAGATCCGTATTTCTCACACAGACATCTTTCCAAATGGGAGAAAAGGATAAAATAATTTATTATACTGCATTTTCAAAATTATTTTACGATGATACTGGCAAAATTACTGCTCGAAATTTGAATACTATATTAATATCTGGGTGAACAGATTATTTCAATTAATGAAAGACTGGACAAATTAATAACAGAAGTCCAGAAAATATCTAGAAAGGATACTACAAAAGGTAAAGAGCAAATTGCTACAACATGTATCCAACCACCTCTTGAGGTCAGAGACTTTAAAATAAAGAGTCTCGAAGACCTGGAAAATTTATTAGATAAAAAATTTGAAGGATTTAAAATCAATCCTTTAAATTTAGAATAATTACCTGATGAAGAGAGAAAAGTAAAATTCTCTGATGAGATTAATAAAAGCTCAGAAAAATTTGCTCGTAGACCGGTATAAAGGATGTTTTATTATTATAGGCCAATTCCTAAAGATGTACTTATAGAGGAACCTGATGCTACTCATTATTCCGAGAACTATAGTGGCACAGAAATCTATGAATGAAATATAGATGATTTTACTGACCATCAAATTTATACTCAAGTACGTAGAATGCTTATGTACAACACTATCTGCAAGGTTAATAAGAATTATGAGAAAATCATTGCTGAGATGAAAGTGGCAGGTTTTACTGGCCAATTAAAAGCCTGGTGGGATAATTATTTAATGGAAAAAACAGCGTGCAGAAATTATGGGAGCCGTAGAAATAGAAGATGGTCAGAATGTTCAAAACGCTGTACATTCCTTGGTTCTTAATATTAAAGAACATTTCTCTATAAGATGGTCAGACAATAGTGAGACCTTAAGAACCATGCTCCAAAATCTTAGATGTAATACATTGACAAATTTGAGATGGTATAAGGATGCTTTCTTATTCAGGGTTATGGAATTACAAGAGTGTAAAGCCACTCACAGGAAGTCCAAATTTATTGATGGACTCCTAACACTCTTTGCTGAAAGAGTTAGAAAAACTCGTCGAGGAACTGCAATATAATAGCTGTACCTATGGAAAGCTTATTAGTGTATGCACACAAGAAGGCTTACCTCTATGTAATGAGATTAAGTTAAGCCAGGAAATCAACAAACATCGTCTTAATGAAAGACAACAGTTAGGAGAATTTTGTGAATAATTCGCTATAGATATTCGTAAGAGTAAAAAGTCTCATAGACATAAGAAAGACCAGAAAGAACCTTATAGGTATAAAAATAAGAATATATGATCTTCTGATAAGAGATATGAGAAGAAGGATAAGAGAAGAAAGGCTTATAAGCATAGAAATTGTCACGACCCAAATCCCAAACCCGGTCGTGATGGCGCCTCTCGTGAAGACAAGGCCAGCCAATTCGAACCATAACTCATTTTAAGCAGTTAATTTAACAAGAGAACAACACAACATAGTTTAATAGTGGTCATTCGTGAAAAAACATAGTGAGCCATCCCAACAACAGCCCGAAATCGGGGTGTCACAAAGTCATGAGCAACTAATGAAATCCTAATAACAAGATTACTATTACAATATCTCTGGCAGAATTGTTTGAAGAAAGTGAAAATAACAATATAAAGAGATACGGGGCTGCGGACGCCAACAACTATCTCGTAGTCTCTGAGTCACCGCTCTGACAATCGTAGTCAATGCCTCAGAGCGGATACAATAATGCCTAGATCTGCACACATGGTGCAGGGAGTAATGTGAGTACTTCCAACTCAATGAGTAGCACATATAAATAATGACTGAAAGTAAGGAAACACGTAAAGCACAAGGCAATGCATAATGAAGCAGTAAATCATTATTTGAAAACAGTAAATCAGTAAGAAATCATTTAAAAATCTTCTCAGCTCTGGTCACCAGTTGCCATTGTTACCACCTGTAACCTACAGTTATCATTGTTACCAACTGTAATATTCCTCGGCTCAGTATCAATCTCACAGCTCTGGTTACCAGTTGTCATTGTTACCAACTGGAACCTACAGTTATCATTGTTACCAATTGTAATATCTCTGGTTACCAGTTGTCATTGTTACCAACTGTAACCTACAGTTGTCATTGTTACCAACTGTAATATCTCCGGTTACCAGTTGCCATTGTACCAACTGTAACCTATAGTTGTCATTGTTACCAACTGTAATATCTCTGGGTACCCTGCGCTCACTGGGGGAGTACAGACTCCGGGAGGGGCCCCTTACGGCCCCAGCGCTATGTCAAGCCACCTCGTGGCATACATCTAGGCCCTTGGCCTCATATCACTCAGTAAAACCTCACACCTGGCCCTCGGCCGCACTCAGTCAGAAAATCATCACAAGCCCTTCAGGCATAGTAAAATAGTAGTTCTCAACCCAAACATCATTTCAAATATTGTGTAAATCTCAAAACTTAGTAAAAAGTGGCTGAGTTGTACAACAATGGAAACAACATGACTGAATTCAAGTAATAAGTACAAATAGTGAGGAAATAGTGATAAAAATCCCCGGAGGGTTCAAACAATTGGCACGAAGCCCAAATATGGCAATCAGCCCAAAAGATAATGATATCAAATAGGTTTCAATCAAATATGTAATAAAAATCATCAATCGGGACGGACCAAGTCACAGTCCCAGCAGTAAACGATCCCACGCTCATCATCGAGCGTGTGCCTCACTTCAATATAGCACTACGATGTGCAAATCCGGGGTTTCGAGCCCTCAGGACATCATTTACAATCACTACTCACCTCAAACCGGCTAAGTCCTTAGCCTGCGACGCCTTTGCCCTTTGAATTGGCCTCCACGTACGTCGAATCTATCCAAAATTAGAACTAATATGTCATAATATGTTGAGGGAACAAAGCCCACGTGAAAACAATCAATAAATACTAAGAAATCCCAAAATTAGCAAAACCCGAGCCCGGGGCCCACTTTTTCAAAATTCAGTAATTTTTCACCTCAACGGGTTCCTTATCTTCCCATGAGTTCAACCATAATTCAACACAGCGTGTTAGTCTCAACCGGCTGTAGCAACTCGTGCTTACGCGCCCATCATATGTATGCCCATAACCACGTCTCTGGTTATAATAGATGTTCATAATTAATTCCAGCATCGTCAATTAACCTCATATTAACCAAAACCTCGTTTCAAATTTTCACAACTCCGACAGCAATTCACGAGGCACGAAGACCTCATCATTATTTACTCGAACTAACGAGTCACATTTAACGCCACCTGAACACTCCCCTTGTAGGCTGAAACTCACTAATTACAGCACGAATATGGCTAAATATGCACAGAAATACATAGAAGAATTATCAAATAAGCCTAACAGGCATGGCTCCCTATCAGTACTATAGTACAAATTTAATTTAAAAGAGGGAGAATATAAAACACATAAATTTTCATCACAAGGATCTCGTCCTTATATAACTTCCACCGCGGCTCATAGCCGAGTTAAGCTTTTCACATCATATTAAAAATGCGAGGATCTCGTCCTCAACTCTGAATGACAAGTAATATGCACTCGTGCCAACCGAAATCTATCCATTTCTCCTGTAAGAATAATTTCCTTTACTCGAAATCACGGCACATAATGAACTCCCACACCGGTAGGGCATATAATTCATAAAGCTTTAATCAATTATCCCGTAATTACATGAAAACCCACTGTAGTGAGTAACAGAAAGTCACTTTTGGACTCATAGCCCTCAATAGTGTACAAAACAAAAATGATAGACACGGCTAAGACCATCAAAATCTCCCAACAGGGATAAACACAGTAGTAGACTGCAAATTTACAAACTCACCATATAAGTCGATTGCCCGTAATAACATCCTCCGACCACAATAGCTGAAATTTCAGGAATCTGGTGCCCGCAATACATCTCATGACGCATATAAATCCAGTTCCAAATCTCGCAATACTGTCACGACAAAAGAGACATGTAGAAACTCGTAGCCACCTACCGAATCAGTAATTCATGGAGTCTCTCATCTTGTCAAGTACCATTACCTCATTCTGAACTAAATAACGATATTTCCTTTTAATGTGCCTTATATAAATCTGATTGCATAGATTTCAGCTCCAATAATCTCGTCTCACTCGGTGCAAGCTGCTCGTGCAATAAGCCACCTCAAACACCGACTCAGCTCTCATATGGCACCATCAATGCACCGACAAGCTACAATTTGAACATGACACATAATGAGGAACTAACTCTGGAAAAGAATTATCCAGCTCGCGTAACGGATAAAACTGTCAAACAGATGTTACGAACCCTTCTCAGAGGATGAGAAACAAAATACGCAGGAATAGATATAGGGAACCGTACTCAACATAACACTGTTGCGGCATGCAACCCGATCCACACATGATACCGTTGCGCCGTGTAACCCGACAGACTTCTCGAAGTCTTTGTTAAGCTGTTCATGAACATCCTGGATCACAAGTCATAGTCACACACTCGACCTCTTACGGGGTAGCAAGTAATATACCTCGCAGAAGCTTCATCAATATCACGCCACCGCTAACCTGCTCACAGGAGATAACCCACCTGTGGAATTCCTTACCGACATCTTCTAACGATGCTGCACTGGGTATGACTACCCCATAATCAGCAAATTCTCCTGAGCTCATGCTCGCCCACCAGTTGTATAAGTCTGCTCCTTCCCTATTGACATCAACTGAAAGTTCAACAATACTTTACGAATCTCAAATCATATTGCACCTTAAACGATAATCAGATCTTCACACCACAATTCATTTCAGACAAACTCCTTTCTGCCATATTGGATCTTTCTTCGTACGACAACCATCATTGAAAATAAAATACGTAGGCTAAATCACATTCCATCATGATTCCCAAATTGTTCTACACTTTCTCAAGGCACGCGGCTATCCTACCACAGAATCCATATGCTAATCTGTCACTCTTATTTCGGTTAAACCATCTCCTTTCAGCAACTTTTCAACCTCTGCTTCTCATACTTGGCCTTCTAGTACTTCAACCATCACGAAACACTTCTTGCATCAAATCGAAATCCATATCTGTAGCACTCGAACGAATAAAATGTTACCGACTCTAAGCCTCTTCGAAGATCATCTTTCTCGAGCCATCCACTTTTGAAATACTAATTCGATTTTGAACCGCTGCACACCGGTATCCCTGGCAACCATCCCTCAGGCACTATTTCACAACACCATGCCCGAAGGCAAAATCCAAGAAGACCGTAACACCGACGAACCATAATGCGTTCAAACAAGGATGACAACACCGCATCACATTGATAACAAGCGCTTCATGCCGCATAAGATTGAGTAGAAGGAAATAAGGCATAAGCCTCAATAGAATCAAACCGCACGATAAGGATATCAAGAATATGAAGTTTTCCAAAAAAGGTTCCGTAGCCTCTCGAAGATAAGTACAGATGTCTCCGTACCGATCCGCAAGACTCTACTAAACCCGCTCATGACTCGTGAGACCTATGTAACATAGGCTCTGATACCAAGCTGTCACGACCCGAATCCCAAACCCGGTCGTGATGGCGCCTCTCGTGAAGACAAGGCCAGCCAATTCGAACCATAACTCATTTTAAGCAGTTAATTTAACAAGATAACAACACAACACAGTTTAATAGTAGTCATTTGCGGAAAAACATAGTGCACCATCCCAACAACAGCCCGAAACCGGAGTGTCACAAAGTAATGAGCAACTAATGAAATCCTAATAACAAGATTACTATTACAATATCTCTGGCACAATTGTTTGAAGAAAGTGGAAATAACAATATAAAGAGATACGGGGCTACAGACGCCAATAGCTACCTCGTAGTCTCTAAGTCACCGCTCTGACAATCGTAGTCAATGCCTCGGAGCGGAATAAATAACTCCTGAATCTGCACACATGGTGCAGGGAGTAATGTGAGTACTTCCAACTCAGTGAGTAGCACATATAAATAATGACTGAAAGTAAGGAAACACGTAAAGCACAAGGCAATGCATAATGAAGCAGTAAATCATTATTTGAAAACAGTAAATCAGTAAGAAATCATTAAAAAATCTTCCCAGCTCTGGTTACCAGTTGCCATTGTTACCAACTGTAACCTACATTTGTCATTTTTACCAACTGTAATATTCCTGGGCTCAGTATCAATCTCACAGCTCTGGTTACCAGTTGTCATTGTTACTAACTGGAACCTACAGTTGTCATTGTTACCAACTGTAATATCTCTGGTTACCAGTTGTCATTGTTACCAACTGTAACCTACAGTTGTCATTGTTACCAACTGTAATATCTCTGGTAACCAGTTGTCATTGTTACCAACTGTAATATCTCTGGGTACCCTGCGCTCACTAGGGGTGTACAGACTCTGGGAGGGGCCCCTTACGGCCCAAGCGCTATATCAAGCCACCTCATGGCATACATCTAGGTCCTCGGCCTCATATCAATCAAGCCACCTCGTGGCGTATATATAGTATCTCAAGCCCTCGGCCTCATATCACTCAGTAAAACCTCACACCTGGCCCTCGGCCGCACTCAGTCAGAAAATCATCACAAGCCCTTCGGGCATAGTAAAACAGTAGTTCTCAGCCCAAACATCATTTCAAATATTGTGTAAATCTCAAAACTGAGTAAAAAGTGGCTGAGTTGTACAACAGTGGAAACAACATGACTGAGTTCAAGTAATAAGTACAAATAGTGATGAAATAGTGATAAGAATCCCCGGAGGGTTCAAACAATTGGCTCGAAGCCAAAATATGGCAATTAGTGCAAAACATGATGATATCAAATAGGTTTCAATCAAATATATAGTAAAAATCATCAATCGGGACGGACCAAGTCACAGTCCCAGTAGTAAACGACCCCACACTCATCATCGAGCGTGTGCCTCACTTCAGTATGGCACTACGATGTGCAAATCCAGAGTTTCGAACCCTCAGGACATCATGTACAATCACTACTCACCTCAAACCGGCTAAGTCCTTAACCTGCGACGCCTTGCCCTTTGAATTGGCCTCCACGTGCGTCAAATCTATCTAAAATTAGAACTAATATGTCACAATATGTCGAGGGAACAAAGCCCACGCGAAAACAATCAATAAATACTAAGAAATCCCAAAATTAGCAAAACCCGAGCCCCGGGCCCACTTTTTCGAAATTCGGTAATTTTTCACCTTAACGGGTTCCTTATCTTCCCACGAGTTTAACCATACAAGATTTATCGAATTCCGACATCGGTTCGACCTCCAAGTCTTAAAATCTAACTCATAAGTCAACATCCGGTTGACTTTTATAACTTAAACCTTCTTAGAAGAGACTAAGTGTCTCATTTCTTATCAAATCTACTCCGAACGCAAACCATTCAACGTGATTACATAAAACACGAATAACGAAGCAGAATAAAGCAGAAATGGGGAAAACAGAGCGGTAACTCACTAGACGACTAGCTGGGTCGTCACACATGTAATATAATTTACCTAACTATGAGTCAATGGTCGAATCCCACATAGAACAATATATAGGCTATTAGGTGTGTAAGAGAAATTATCACTTGTTATGCTAAGCCAAACACTTAGAAAGGTTTTGAGAAAATATCTATAACTAATTGTTAAAATATAAACTAATCCAGAAAGCAAGTGAAATGATCAACGGCTACAAGCATGGATGCAAATAAAATTACACTCAAGTAATGGTCCAATGTATTTCACGATTTATAAATATGAGCGAGTTTATGTTAATTAGCCTTGGGTAATAATTTTATATTAGCTTCTTCCAAAGACTAACAAGACTTCCTAATTGAATTATCCCTAAAACAATTAAGAGGTTAAGCACACCCGGTTATGGCTACAAGTAGTTCATTCCTATCCCTAGGTAGAATCTATAAAGTGAGGGTTAAAGCCTCGAGTTCTTGTTAACTAATATTTCCCAACCGCAAATTATCTTTCCCAAAATTAATTTGATGTAAATGAGCAAGTCCTAAAGTTAGCTAATCCCTTTTGAAACATTAAAGAACAAGAATAATTAAAGAAACAATAACTCGCTTCAGTATAAATAAAAATCGTTCAATACATAAGTACAACAAGATATTTAATCCACACTCTAAATATAAATATTTTCATAAACAAGATTCAAATGTTGGAAAAATACTACTCACTTATATATTCAATACAAAGCAAGGAAACGAAGAAATGAACATAAATAGGTAAGAAATTCTCAACCTAAAGCTTCAAATCTTCAAGATCCAAGTGTGTGTGCAAGAACCCTAGCTCCAAAACTTGTGTTCTATAGTCAAGAGACTGAAAAATAAGCCAAAGATATTTTGCAGATGAGCTAGGTCGTGTATTAAGTGGTTTTGGGGTCAAAAATGTGAAATGCCAAAACTGCCCAGATTTTTCCCAGATTTGTGCATCCCTTTCGCAAAAACGGGCCTGCGTTCGCGAAGAGTAATGCTGCAAAGCATTGCGATCACAAACCAAAAACCGCGTTCGCATAGGGTACTTGACAGCCGCTAATCAGCTTCTTCTTCACAAATTTTCCCTCCGTTCTCGATGCATATTTTCCTGGCCTTCTACAATCGCATGTCAATGTTCGCGATCGCGAAGAGCATTGTCTGGCAGCAGTCATCTTTTTTCATTTTGACACATTTTGAATTGGTTTCTTCTATATCTTCTCTAAATCACTTGATACCTGAAATATGCTAATAAACCTCAATAAATACCTTAGTTTCTCAACAAAATCATACAAAAGCCTAAGTATCAAGAAGAGATAAGTTGGTAAAAGAAACTTAGAAATTGGTATTTTTGGATTTTTACCAAAAAATTGAACATGAAATTTGGAATAAATCATATATTTGAGTTCGTGGTGTTATGGTAAAGTTTATCTTCAAAAATTTTTAGAATCCGGGCACGTGGGCCCGAGGGTTGATTTTATAGACTTCGAGCATAGCTGGGAATTATTATAAATTGATCAATTATGGGTATTATAGTATATTTTGATTGGTTTGCACGTTTGTTTGAATAGTTTTGGATCGACGGGCATCGATTTGAGGTGTTAGAGAGTCTTTGGAGCTGGTTATTGAACTTCGGAGCAAGGTAAGTCTCATGTCTAACACTGTAAGGGGAAACTACCCCTAGGGGATGTATTTGTTATGTTTTACTTATTGCGGGCTACGTATGGACAAGGTGACGAAAGTCCGTACGTAGCTAGATTCATGCTATGTCCGGGTACACTTATGTTCACACCATGCTATAACTGTACTATTTGAGTTGCCTCTTGCCTATTAAATTCCCTTATTTTAAATTACAACTCGAAACTAGACTTGTGTAGGGTGATAGACTTACAATTGTAGAGATTTGACGGGCTTCATGATAAGCCGTGGATTAATTGTACACTCCTTACAGAATTCTCCTGTGTTATGCATTCTCATCGAAAAGTTCTCTTAAAAGTCAATAACTAACACGATTATTCGTGAGTGGGGTCGAGGATCCGACAAAGCTTCATATTCTAATGGGATCGAGTCATTTGCCTCGGCAAGATAGATACATCTATGGTTCGTGCCACTCGACCCTCCGCAGTGCCCACGCTAATGGGATCGGGCCATACGTCACGGCAGGATTTATGTACCACACTCTCGTGGGAGCGGGCCGTTCGCTTTTGAAATAAAATAGATGTATCTATGGTTTGGAATGTTATGATGGATCGGGCCGTATGCCTCGGCATTTCTATAAAGTACTCCTATGGAATCGTGCGTAATAATTGGCAATGGCAAGAAGCCAACATATCTGAGAGTTTGAGTTACTGCCAGAAGGAGGATTGTACCACGTATTATACTTGTTACTTCATTTATTTTCTCTGGTTCACATTTGTTTACTTCTACTGTACCTGTCTTACTAGACATCTAAGAAGTGTTAATGTCGAACCCTCGTTACTACTTCTCTAGGGTTAGGATAGATACTTACTGGGTACGCGTTTATTTACGTACTCATACTACACTTGCTGAACTTTTTGTGCAGGTACTTATATGTTTGGTGATCTTTTGGGTGCAAAGGCGCGGCCATTGCGGGAACTTTTCCATGAGCTGCAGTGCACGATCCGATCCGCAGCCTGCAGAGTCTCAATCAGAGTTATTTATATTTTCCAAACTTGTATTCCAGACAGATGTTGTATTATATTATGTTTCTTAGTTGATGCTCATACACTTGTAACACAGGATTTTGGGGGTTCCTACAGGTTATTCACTATGGTAGTTCATGTAAATTCTATTTCATTAATAAATATGATTTTAAGGTGCTAGAATGAGTAACTAAATTGATTAATCACTGTTGGCTTGCCTGACGGTGGTGTTAGGCGCCATCACGACCACTAGTGGATTTTGGGTCATTACATGATAGAGCCTTACAAATTACAATAAAAGTTCTGCCTAAACCAGAAGGATTCATAGACTACATACCTTAAGGAAGATCAGACAAGATAAAAATTAAACAAAATAATACTATAACAGCATTATTATTAAATGTTAATAAAAATTTGGATAAGATTATTAAAGATAAAGAAGTAAAAGTTGAAATAGAAATTCCAAAAAATAGAGAAGTGGAAGAATTAATTGAACAACTAAAAAGAGTAGAAATAACTCCTAAAAAAGATAGAATTAACTTAACAAGAAAACGTGAAAAATAGACATTTATTCAAGTAAGACCAGAAAAACAAATGAAGAAAGACCTAGAGTAAGTATCTCAGACAACAGAATAGGTAATAATATGTTATCAATAATCATAACCAGAAAAAGACAGGAAGAGAACCAATAATTAGATGAAATAATAGATATAGATAAAGATATACAAATCATTCAACAAAATCAATCAAGGTTAATCAACCCAAAAACTTTATATGATGTAGGATATTTTTCAAATAACTCACAGTTATATAGACATTATCGAGAAGAACAATTATTAGCTATATGTAACAAAGTTTGTTTCATAAATTTGTGGTCTTAAAACCTTCTAGCTCGGATACCAAAAGGAGGGGTATGTAAAAGTGATTGAGGATGATAAATGGTGATAACTTTATGATTGTATCGGTACTATCTCTCTTAATATATAAGCTTGTATTGATAATAATTTATCAAAATTATGAACTGGCGTTACCCCGTAATATATGCTCTTTTTTTTCACTTCTTTAACCACACCCCGATTATGGTCGACATCTCGTCCTTTTATAATGTGGACATCTTTTCAGGCCTCAATACTTATGACTTTACAGGTTAATCCATCGTTGTTATTAAGGAGTTAGGGGACTAACTATATCTTAAGAGTAATGATTTTATTTTATAGATGAATTTACAGATAAAAAGCACTGAATAGACACGCAAGAAATAATAACTCTTAACATTATATACAAACAAGGTAGTAGTACAGAACTATAGTTTGAAATATAATGACTTACATGACTAAAGACAGTGACAGGTTTCCCTTTCGGGAGAACCCCAAAAGACTTCTTTAAACAGGAAACCTGTTCTTCAAATTTTTGCTATTGTACAAAGGGGTTTATATTAAAAAGTTTGAAAGGTGGAAAATGGTTTTTTGACATTGGTGATGAAAGGGAAGCGAATATGTTATTTTTCTCAGGTTGTTGTAGTGCCTTTTCTGTCTTCATAGAACACTTAATTGATAGGTGTTTGCGGACTTCACTTCCGGACTTCATTTTTCTTGAAGAATCTTTCTTTTCTCTTGTTCACATGAAGTTTTCAAAATATCTCTTGCATTATTGTCCTTGAGTTGTTGTAGGTCTTGCATTATTGTCCTTGAGTTACTGCACGACCATTATTGTGCTGAGTCTTTTGATTCCCAACTACTTTTCGTGCTTTTCTTTGCCTTTTCCAATCTTTTTCTTTTTGGCTATTATGTGTAACAACCTCGCCAGTCATTTTGAGTATATTAGGCCCGATCCCCTATTTATTGCCTATTCTATGTTGTATCGGGATTATGTGAGTTGCTGGAGGTGTTTTGTTTTGGTTTCGGGTGAGTTTTGGAGTGAAATGGGACACATAGTCCCTAAGTTGGGAGTTTGAGTTGCTAGAGTTGACCGTAGTTTGACATTTGTGTAGATGACTCCGGGATGGAGTTTTGATGGTTCCAATACCTCCATATGGTGATTTTGGTCTTAGGAGCGTCTCCGGATGTTGATTTGGAGGTCCATAGGTCGTTTCGGTGTGAATTGGCGAAATTTGGAAAATGGAAGATTTTGGAAAGTTTGACTTGGAGTTGACTTTATTGATATCGGGGTCGTATCCTGATTACGGAAGCTGCAATAGGTCCGTAATGTTAATTATGACTTGTATGCGAATGTTGAAGTCCATCGGAGTTAGTTTGGCGTGAATCGGCGTCGGTTTCGGAATTTGGAAGTTCATAGTTCATAGGCTTGAATTTGGGTTGCGACCGGTAGAATTTATATTGTTTGATGCGATTTTCGATCTCGAGTAGGTCCGTTATGTGTTATTGAACTAAATGTTAAATTCGGACGGGGTCCCTGGGGCCTCGGGTGTGATTCAGATTGAATCTGGAACAAAATTAGACTTGTTGGACTGCTGAAGATTTCCAACTCTTGGTGTCATCGCACCTGCGGAGGGCCTGGCCTTAGGTGCGGACTCGTAAAAGCGAGTTGTAGAACGCAGAAGCAGAGCTTGCCATGCCCAGTTGGGGTTGCAGAAGTGGGTTAGTCTATGCAAAAGGGAGGTCGCTTCTGCGGTGGAAGGAAGGTGCGCGTGCGCAGATGCGGCCTTGTTCTCACATAAGCGGTGGGTGCTGAGTTAAGTCATGTCCGCACCTGTGATTGGAATTCCGCTGGCGTGGAGCCGCAGATATGGTAGTCGGGTCGCATATGCGAATTACCTAGGCAGAAAAGGGGAAATTTTGAGGCTTTGATTCATAATTCATTTTTTGACTTAGGGAGCTCGGTGGGAGGCTATTTTTCGAGGGTTCTTCAAGGAAAACTTTGGGGTAAGAATCCTAAATGGGAGTTGGTTTACTTACATGAATCTATTGTTAATTTCATCATTAAATTAGTTTTTTGGAGTTGAAAATTTGGAAAACTGGTAGAAACTTCTTAGCCTAAAAATTGAGGATTTGAGAGGCGATTTGAGGTCGGCTTGGAGTTATTCTTGTATGGTTGGACTCGATGTCGAATGGGTGTTCAGATTTTATAATTTTGGTCAGGTTCTGATATGTGGGTCCGAGTTGAATTTTTAATTCTTCGTGTAGATCGTAATTTTCATTGTTTGAGTTAGTTTCCTATAGTAAAATTTGTAGAATGAAATTTTTTTAGCTAGATTTGAGCCATTCGTAGTAGGATAATCAAGGGAAAGGCCTTCTAGTTGATTGATTTAGCATGGTTTTAGGTAATTGTCTTGCCTAACCTTGTGTGGGGGAATTACCCCTTAGGATTTGGTGTTGTTTTTGATAAATGTTATATGTGAAAGCGGTGTACGCAAGGTGACGAGTGTGTACACGGGCTAAATGTGGAAATTTCCAGTATTAGCTATGTAGATCCTTTCCATTCCTTAATTGAGTTGCCTTGATATGTTTTAGTCATCATTTTTAGTTTAATTTCACATGTCTACTTGTTTTATCTCTTATTTGCTAATTGCTCTACATGTTTAGTTGAAGTTCTTGTTTCCTTTATTCCGTATTCATTATTTAACTGTTGAATTCATTACTTGAAATTTCTATACTTGGAATATCTCATTGTTGAAATTGTTATTAAGTTGCAAAGGTCGTGATTCCAATTGAGGCAAAGTGTTAAGTTGTGAAATATGATTCTATTTAGTCATTCTTCTGGTTGTTATTGTTGAGACTTTGTGTACATTGTGGTTGAGCCGAAGGCTCCTTATTGTGAAATTCTGTTATTGTTTGGTTTCTCTAGCAAGTATGATATTGGGCACTTAAGGTGCGATATGTGATACATTGTGATAGTGATAAGCATGCGGTGGTATAAGGTCTAGGGGTTGTAACGCATGTGGTGAGATAAGGTGGGATTGATACGCGTGGCTAGTAGGGAAACTACTAGAAGCCATGCGGTGTGATAAGGTGGGATAAAACGCGGGATGCTATTCCTGAAAAATTAATTTTTTAAACAAAATGTAAAGGCTCTCGTGATGATATAAGGAAAGACTGTGAGTTATTTTTCTGATTCGGGACTACGAGGCAGTACCTCGGTAGTGGCCCTTGTTGATCATTCTCTATTTTGCTGTACTTGTCTTGGTTGTTTGTTTCCTTAGCATATCAATCATTATTTCCTTCCGTGTTGTATTATCTACCTTGATTTTGTGTAGTTAACTTTTTGTAAATTCCTTATTTGTTTCATTACCATTGTATTGTTGCATCTTTCATCCTATTTCATATTATTTCTAATAGGGCCTTGACCTGACCTTGTTACTACTCTATCGAGGTTAGGTTTGGAACGTACTAGGTACCATTGTGGTTTACTCATGCTATGCTTCTTTCTGCATATTGTTTTGTGCAGATCCAGGTTCTTCCTACCAGTCCCGGTACTAGTGAGCTGAGTTTGCTTTTGGAGATTGCAAGGTACACCTGCCCGCGTCCGCAGGCCTTGGAGTCCTCTTCTATCCCTTTTTATATTTTTCTTTAGATACGAGACAGAGTAGTATACGAATGATTTTGGTACTGTCATAGAGCTTGTGACATGTATTACGCCGGGGTCTTGGCCTATTTTATACACATTGAGCTGTAGAGATTTCCCCTTTTATATATGTTGTTGAGTTTTGAGATTTTAAATTATTGCTTCCTTCACTTCCTTATGTTTGTTAGGCTTACCTAGTCTTAGAGACTAGGTGCCGTCATGACATCCTACGGAGGAAAATTGGAGCCGTGACAAGTTGGTATTAAAGCTCTAGGTTCATAGGTGTTACGAGTCACAAGCAAGTTTACTAGAGTCTCGTGTATCGGTACGAAGACGTCTGTAATTATCTTCGGGAGGCTATGGAACTGTTAGGAAAAGCATCACTTCTTTGATTCATTATCGTGCGGATTTGTTGACTTTAGGGTTCTAAATTTCTATCTGTCTATTCTCTCATAGATAGTGAGGACACGCACTGTCGGATCGGATGACCAAACACCTGCGCCCCTTACAAGAGTCACAAGAGGCCGGGGCGGGGGTAGAGGTTGAGGACATCCATGTGGTGCAGCCAGAGCACCTGCACGAGCTGCTATAGATGATCCGCCAATAGCTTCAGTTGGAGAGTAGCCACCCGAGATGCCTGTTACCGGCCCAGCACTTCAAAAGACCCTCGCCGAGTTTTTTAGCATGGTTGGCACTCTGGCTCAGGCAGTGTTGGTCCCACTTGCTCATGCCACATCTCAGGAAAGGCGAGGAGCACAGACTCCTGCCACCTTTACCCTAGAGCAGCGGGTATAGGTTGAATAGGTCCCAGAGGTCATACTAGTACAGTCGGTCGCTCCAGTTCAGCCTGAGGTCAGGGCAACAGCTTCTGAGGGGGAACAGCTCAAGCTCGAGAGGTACAAGAAGTACAACCCTCCTACTTTTAGCGGCTTGGAGTCAGAGGATGCCCAGGGTTTTCTTGAGGAGTGCCACTGTATCCTGCGTATTATGGGCATTGTAGAGTCTAGTGGGGTTGCTTTCACTACTTCCCAGCTTGGGGGAACGGCTTACCAGTGGTGGCGAGCATATGAGTTGGGTATTCCGGCCGAGGCAGCTTTGCTCACTTGGGCTTAATTCTTAGATATGTTCTTGAGGGAGTTTGTTCCCCATAGTCTCATGGATGCATGGTGCATAGAGTTTGAACAGTTGTGCCAGGGTTTTATGACCGTATTGGAGTATGCAGTCCCGTTCAGTGATTTGTCCAGGCATGCACCAACCTTGGTTGCTACAATTAGGGAGAGAATCTGTCGATTTATCAAGGTGCTCAATCTTGGTATCAGATTTAGCATGGCGGTGGAGCTGGAGATGGACATCACCAGGGAGAGAGAGGAGAGGAAGGCCAAGAGCCCTCGAGATTCTAGCACATACAGTGGTACTCGTGCCTCAGTTGCAGCTCATCATGGTAGGGGCAATATGAGCTGCCCTATTCATTCAGCACATCCAGCTTCCAGCGGTATTCCGGCAACTCCTAGGCCTCAAGCTCCCCATTATGCACCACCATTTTCTAATGCACCTCCTACATGGGTGCTTTCAACGGTCAGTCTAGCCGATCATGCTCGAGCCAGTCACAGCAGCCACGTCCTCCGAGAGCTTCTTTTGAGTGTGGTGACACTCGTCATATGGTGAGGGATTTCCTCAGACTTAGGAGGGGTGCACCTCCACGGTCTACTCAAGCTGCTCATATTTCACTGGGTCCTCAGGCCACGGTTACCGCACTAGTCGACTCCACAAGCACAACTAGCTAGAGTTGGAGGTCGGGCATGTAGAGGTCTCCCTAGAAGGGGAGGCTAGGCCAGATATTATGCTTTTCCTTCTAGGACGGAGGCAGTTGCATCCGGCTCAATAATCATAAGTATTGTTTCGATTTGTCATAGAGATGCATCAGTCTTATTTGATCCAGGCTTCACTTATTCCTATGCGTCATCTTATTTTACTCCATATTTGGGTGTATCCCGTGACTCCTTTAGTTCTCCTATCTATGTGTCCACACCTGTGAGAGATTCTTTTGTTTTTGACCATGTGTATCGGTCGTGTTTAGTTGTTCTTGGTGGTTTTGGGACTAGAGCCGATATATTGTTGCTCAATATGGTAGATTTTGATATTATCTTGGGTTTGGACAGGTTGTTGCCCTATCATGTTATTCTTGACTGTCACGCGAAGATTGTGATGCTGGCTGTGCTCAGTTTACCACGAATAGAGTGGTGGGGTGCTTTTGATTATGTTCCTAGCAGGGTTATTTTTTTTCTAAAGGCTCAGCGGATGGTTGAGAAGGGATGTGATGCGTATCTAGCATATGCGAGAGATGTCAGAGTTTGATACTCCTACCGTTGAGTTAATTCCGATAGTGAGGTATCATCCAGATGTATTCCCGACAAATCTTACGGGTATGCCGCCCGACAGGGATATCGATTTTGATATTGATTTGTTACCGGGCACTCAACCCATTTCTATTTCACCATATCGTTTGGCCTCAACAGAGTTGAAAGAGTTAAAGGAACATTTCCAGGAGTTTCTTGATAAAGGTTTAATTCGGTCCAGTGTATCACCTTGGGGTGCTTTGGTCTTGTTTGTAAAGAAGAAAGATGGTTCTATGCGCCTGTGTATTTGTTATCGCCAGTTGAACAAGGTTGCAAGGAAGAACATTTATCCATTGCCACGCATTGATGACCCATTTGATCAGCTACAGAGTGCTAGAGTGTTTTCAAAGTTTGACCTACGCTCAGGCTATCATCAGTTGAAGATTTGGGAGCTAAATATCCCCGAGACTACCTCCAGGACTAGGTATGGTCATTACAAGTTCTTTGTGATGTCATTTGGGCTGACCAACGCCCCGGCAACGTTTATGCACTTGATGAATAGTGTATTCTGACCTAATATTGACTCATTCGTCATTGTGTTTATTGATGACATTCTGATGCACTTTCGGAGACGGGAGGATCATGAGTAGCACCTGAGGACCGTGCTTCACACCTTGAGAGAAAAGAAGTTGTATGCAATATTTTCAAAGTGTAAATTATGGCTTGATTCGGTGACATTTCTTGGTCATGTATTGTCGAGCGAGGGAGTTAAGGTGGACCCAAAGAAGATTGAAGCAGTGCAGAGGTTTCCCAGACCATCTTCAGCTACTGAGATCCGCAATTTCCTTGGTTTGGCAGGGTATTACCGTCGATTCGTAGAGGTTTTCTCATCTATTGCTTCACATATGATCAGATTACCCAGAAGGGTGCTCCATTCAGTTGGACCGATGAGTGTGAGGAGAGCTTTCAAAAGCTCAAGACTGCTTTGACTACAACCCCTATGTTTATGTTGCCTTCGGGTTTGGGGTCTTATGCCATGTTTTGTGATGCGTCGCATATTGGTCTCGGCGCGGTGTTGATGCAGGACTGTGGTGTGATTTCCTACGCGTCGAGATTGCTGAATGTCCATGAGAAAAACTATCTATCCACGACCTTGAGCTGGCAACTATGGTTCATGCCTTGAAGATTTGGCAGCACTCTTTGTATGGTGTCCCTTGTGAGGTCTATGCGGATCACCGGAGTCTGCAGCACCTGTTCAAACAGAAGGATCTTAACTTGCAGAAGAGGAGGTAGTTGGAGTTGCTTAAGGACTATGGGGATTGATTGGATAGGTGCAAGATAAATATCTGGGATTTAACTCTAGTTAATTCACTTCAATTGTTCAAGTGATTCTCTTGAATTCACTCAATTATTAATTCATAACGTTTATTAGAAACTCCTCTCTCGATTAGGTCTCACCTCACAATATGAACCAATTTAAGCTCGGTGAAGATATGCACAACTTCGTAGTGGATTGCTCTTTAGGAGAACCTCTTTAGATTATCTTCCTAACTAGATTTAATCAATGATTCAACTAGCCTCTATATATTACTAAGAAGAATTAATCAACCAACAAGGTAATGAAACAATATCACAAGTTATGCCTCTTTCGATTACATGAACATGTTAATATAGATGCAACTATTAAAACATCCAAAACAATTCAATACGTAAAACTAGAGTTATAATCCACAAACAAATATCAATACACCAAAACCATCAAACCCTAAAGAGAACTATTCCATATATATGGAGTAATTAATCACAAATATGTTTAAAGTAAAGAAAAAATAAAACAATTCAAACTCGTATCTTGAGTGAGGATTGAATAATGAATTCCTTGTGCTTTTGCTTCTCCACCTCCTCCTTAGTCTCCTTAGGTCTTAGATGTGTCAAAACTCCCAAAAAAATAATATTTTTCCATGTATTTATACCAAGAAGGGTCGGGCCCAAACAATATTGTATGCGAAATAGGACAATTACTCTGTAAAATTTGCATAGGCGCGCAACATGGGGCGACGCGCCATGCGTGGCATTAGTGGAGAAATCCAGAGAGTTGTTTCTGACAGGCAGCAGGACTTGTGTTCAGGCGCGGCGCACCATGCGCCGCCCCACCCATCGCAGGTGTTTTTTTTTCTTAGAGTACATTTCTTTCTTGACATTTTGATATCCAGATGTGGTTTTCGACCCTCAAATTCGATCCCGGCTTAATCCATTAGGCTTTTACTCATACTTCAAATCTCCAAATCACTCGAATTCATTCTGTAACATCTACATATTAGGAAACAAGGCATAAAACACACAATTAATGCAAAACACTAGCGATTACATCTCAACTCAATTAAAGTGCAGTAGATTAGATTGCAATAAGAGATTAAAACACGAGATTATAGCCTACCATCAACACTCCCCACTTAAACCATTGCTTGTCCTCGAGCAATCAAGCTACACCTTGTAAAGACAAGGCCTTTTTAAACAACTAGCCTAGCTCTTCAAACCAAGAATATCTACAATAGATTAAGCACAATGACATGACATCCTATACTCAAGATTTGACTCAAAAAAACCACGCATTATTTATAACCCGCTTACTTACTCTAACATAGAGGTCAACAACATTAGCTTTCCTTCATGAATTAAGTGCCCTCACACAACTCTAGAGAGTAGTTTCCCACACAATGATAACTAAGAACAATTAGGAACTCGAGATAGAAAGAATTCATTCACTCTCAGAAACAACATTCACATGCCTCAAAAGATGCACCATAGGCTTGCCCGTAGTGTACTACTCTACTAATAAAGCTCATTAAGTCGAGGATCAAGTAGGACCTTAAATGGTTGTAATGTAGGCTGCGAGACGGGTAGGATACATTTAGATGTAAGAGTGACTACACCTCCCTAAGCACTTTAATACACACATTTCATTGTTCAAAACCCCACACTTATGTCAAACCATAACTCCACTTTCACTTCAATATAGATTAAATACCTACTTCATTAAGCACAATTATATCAATAGTTACCACTATCAAGAAATATTTTTCACAACAATACAACATTGTTTTTCTTTCAATTCAAGTAGCTCTTACTTTTTCAATACATTGCACCTTTCTCCTTATTTCATTAGTTCCACTCAAAAGTCAAACCAACCACCCCCACACTTCAACTTGTGCATAGTTCATACCAAATTCAAGTGCTCACGAGAGGTACAACGTTCAAATAGATTGTCAATTCAAACAAATGGACTTGTAATGTGGTTGCCAAAGGAACATGATGATAGGCTCAAAAGGATTAACTAAGATACATAACAATTAGGTGGGTAATAGCTTATAACTGGCTCAACAAGGAAATACCTATATCACTTCCAAACTGAATAAACTACTATTTTGCTTTGCAAACACACGGAGCAAGTTCTAGACATCAAATGCAATGCACAGAATAACTCAAAATCTCACGCACACATGGGACATAACTCACTCAAGATCGTATTATCAAGACACTCTAGTCAACGTATATAAGCAAAGTTAAGATCATACAATTTAAGATACTTATACAAGAGCCACAAATTGAGCTTAAGAGTCACAACTAAAGCACTCACTATTCTAAAGGTATAATAGAGTCAAGAGATATTGCTTTTAATTCAAACCATAGCACTAGAGGTTCCTACTCCTAACAAAAATAATAACTAACTATACTCAGTTCAAACAAAACCATTGGAAAAGAACCGCAGCACAAAGAAAAACCAAGGGGGAATTAATAAACTACCTAAAAAGAAGTTTTTTTGTCTTTTCCTTTCTACTTTATTCGCTCAAGAAACCCGTCAAATGATCTCCATCGTCAGGAAAAATCAAAATTCTTTTTCAATTTTTATGGTTTTTTCAATTCTTGTTCTATCAAACTACTAAAACTAACAATAAAAAAACTAAGACTAATACACATACATACATACATACATACAAATATACTCCACCCCACACTTTATGTGGTGGCATATCCCCATGACACACAATGAAAAAGCATAAGGTAAAAGAAACTTTCCTAATCGTGTAGTCGGGGTCTGAATCAAAGTTGGGCTTCATTCCTCTTGCCTGAACTAGCGCACACATCCATGCAGACAGCTTCTTCTCAGCCTTCTTGGGCTACACCCCGCACTTATCTTTATCAATCACTGGAGCCTTTTCTTTCGAACACTTCACTTACCACTCAACACTTGCAGCTGGCTTCTCCTTTTTAACCCCCGTTTCTACATTCATCTCAAAAGTTACAGTCTCCTCACCCACTCTAAGCATGAATTTTCTCTAGTGTATATCTAAGATTCCTCTACCCGTCACCTAGAATGGTCTTCTTAAGATGAGAGGGACCTCCTTATTCTCTTCCATATTAACCACTATAAAGTCTACAGGAAATAGAAACTTATCTACCCACACTAAGACATCTTCCACTATTCCCTGGGGTATCAAAGTCGTTTGGTCTGCCAGCTACAAATATATTGGCATTGACCTTATCTCTGTTCTTCTCAAGTTTCCTGCAAAATAGACAAAGGCATTAATTTAATGCAGGCACCAAAATCGCATAAAGACTTATAAAATTTATAGAGACTAAAGAGCAAGGTATAGCAAAACTCCCTGGATCTCCACACTTTTGTGGGAGTTTGTTTTGCCATATAGCACTGCAATGCGCTGTGAGCTTAACCACCAAGGTCTCTTACATATTTCTCTTCTTTTTAAGGATCTCATTCAAGAATTTGTCCTTGGCTGGCATTTGCGAGAGAACTTATGTGAATGGTAAATTTACATTGACCTGTCCCAACATATCTAGAAATCTCTCGAACTACTTGTCCAGCTTTTCTCTATACAACTTTTAGGGAAAAGGTAAAGCGGGTATGTGATTACTCTCTTCATTAGATTCTTTCCTTCTTGAAGTTTCTTCTTCTTCTTTTTCTCAACTCCCTTCTTGCCTTTCTTCTTCTTATCAATTTCATTTTTTAGCTGCTCCCCTATTTCTTTTTCAGGTACCACCTCTTTTTGGATAGGAGTGGGATCTTACAACACTTGCTCGCTTCTCAATGTCACAACATCCACTATTTCTTTGGGATTTATCTCAGTGTCAGCTGGGAGAGTTCCTAGAATTCTCTCAGACAATATAGTTGCAATTTGTCCTACTTGCTTCTCTAGATTCCGAATTGCTGCCCCATGAGAATCTAACCTCTCATCTCTCTTGACAATGAAGTTTTTCACCATATCTTCTAGAACGGGGTAATTAGATTGTTGAGGCTAAAACTACTGCCTTTGCTGATTTTAGAAGCCTGGAGCTCCTTGTCCCTGAAATCTGGGGTTGTTTGTTGCCATGCATTTGTAGTACCCCCCTGGTGAACTCCATAAAAAAATGGGTGCTTCTGACCCATTACATTGAAATTATAAATCCCCACAACATTCACTTCCTCAATTGAGGATTGACACTCATGAGTAGGGTGTCCTCTTCCACAAATATTACATGCTACATGAGGTTTACTCTGTATCGAAGCTAAGGTCAACATCTGTATTTCTTTTGCCATTGCATCATGCCGTACCTGCAAAGATGTGTTGGCATTAACTTGGTGAACACCAGTTGATCTTCTTCGTTCAGTACTCTCAGAAGGCCACTGGTTTACGTCTTTAGACAACTCATCTAGAAATGTTACTATCTCCTCTGGAGTCTTCTTTATCAAATGACCTCTAGCTGCATTACTAAAATATTTTATGTGAGGCCGGTGTCAATCCATCCCAAAAATCCTGGAGTTGCATCCGGATTTCAATTCCGCTATGTTGACACTTTTGAACTAGTTCCTTCAACCTTTCCCAAGCTTCAAAAACCGTTTCAGTATCTTTCTGGCAGAAGTTATGGATTTCTCTTCTAAACTTGCCCGTCTTAGCTGTGGAGAAATATTTATCAAGAAATTTCCTGGTCATCTCTTCCCATGTTCTAATTGATCCCTGGGGCTGTCACGACCCAAAATCCCAACCCGGTCGTGATGGCGCCTCTCATGAAGACAAGGCCAGCCAATCCAAACTAACTTCATTTTAACAGTTAAATAATACGAAAATAATATAAGTATGATTTAATAACAGTAAATTGCGGAAAAATATAGTAAACCATCCCGACAACAACCCTCAGATCGGGGTGTCACAAAGTCATGAGCCACTAATGAAGTCCTAATAATAAAATAACTATTAAAATATCTTTGGCACAATTGTTTGAAGACAGTGGAAACAACAAAATAAAAGAGATACGGGCTGCGAACGCCAATAGCTACCTCGTAATCTCTGAATCACCACCCTGACAATAGTAGTAGTCAGTACTTCGGGGCGGAACCGATAACGCCTGAATCTGCACACATGGTGCAGGGAGTAATGTGAGTACTTCCAACTCAGTGAGTAATAAATATAAATAATGACTGAAAGTAAGAAACACATAAGACTTAAAGTAATCCACGATGGAGCGGTAAAAACATGTAACATCTCAAATAGATAACGCGAAGTAATTGGAAACAACACCAACACAACCAAAAAATGCAATGCGATGCAATGCAAGTCATGACTATCGTGGCGGCGTGCCACCCGTTCCCTGGGCACTCGGCGCTTACTGTGGGGGGTTCAGTAGCGCAATATTTCGTGACGGTGTGTCACCCGATCCATGCATGTCACATCTCATGGCGGCGTGCCACCCGATCCCATTAAAATCATTTGAAAATATCATTTAAGTTTCAAAACTGAGTTTATGAAATGAATCAATTCCGCAACAATACCCCTGAGGGGTTCACATAACCGGCGAGATGCCCAAATATGATGTAATAAACAATGACAAATACCCTTGAAGGGTTTCATAACCGGCGAGATGCCCAAATATTGCAAGCAGCCCAAATCATGATGATATCAAACAGGTTTCAATCACATATGTAGTAAAATCATAAATCGGGATGGACCAAGTCACAACCCCCAGAAGTAAACGACCCCATGCTCATCATCGAGCATGTGCCTCACCTCAACATAGCACTACGATGTGCAATCCGGGGTTTCGAACCTTCAGGACATCATTTACAAACATTACTCACCTCAAACCGGCTAAATCCTTAGCCCGTGATGCCTTTGCCCTTTGAATTGGCCTCCACGTGTGTCGAATCTATCCAAATTCAGAACAATTACGTCACAATATGTTGAGAGAATAAAACCCAAGCAAAAACAATCGAATTTACTAAGAAATTCCGAAATTAGCAAAACCCGAGCCCCGGGCCCACGTCTTGAAATTCAGTACTTTCACCCCAACGGGTTCCTTATCTTCTTACGAGTTCAACCATATAAAATTTGTCGAATTCCGATACCGGATCGACCTCTAACCCTCACACCTAAGCCTTAGGGTTTTCCGCAATTTTTCCAACTTAAATCACCAATTAATTGCTAAAAATAGTGATAAACTGACGTAATTCCTCTAAAATTGAGTTAGGAATACTTACCCGGATGATTCTCTTGGAAACCCTCCAAGAATTGCTTCAAAACTTGTTTCAATCCGAGCTCTCTAGCTCCAAGTATGTTTAAGATGACCAAAACTCTTCCTTTAAGAATTTGTCCATGAAAATCTCCTTTGGATATAGTTTTGAGGTTGATTTATGGTGATTCTATGGTGTTTGGAGGTGTTTTTCTCGTGGTTAACGAATATGGGTCTTGTAGGGCAAAATGAACACTGAGTTCTACTTAAAAAGCATCAAAAATCGGGTTAAAACACCCCTGTCAGGTCAAAAATGCGATTCTCTATGCCAAAAATGCGGTTTGCATTTCACCTTTGCGGTTCGCATTTTTGGTCGCAAATCTCGCCCCAAGTTCTGTCTCAGTTTGCGATTTCCAGGTCAAAAATGCGGTTCGCATTTGACGTTCTGCGGTTCGCATTTCTGACATTTCTGCAGATTTTTCCTTGACACAAAAATAGGCATAACTTTCTCATACGATGTCCGAATTGGACGATTCTTTTTGCTATGACTCCGAAATTTTGATACGGATCTAATGCTTCAATTAAAACTGAATTTGGAGTCCATTTTCATAATATTATACCACTTATTCTTGAAGATACGATATCGACACATTCTTGAAATGCCAAAGTTAAACTCCATCAACCATCCAAAATCCATTCGAGGCCCTCGGGACTTCAACCAAACATGCCAACATGTCCCATTACATTATTCAAACTTGTTCCAACCTTCGGAATGTTCAAAACAACTTATCAACACCAATTCACGTTGGATTCAAGCCTAAGGTTTTCAAAATCCTCTAAATCGCTATTTTGATCTAAACCCAACCAAACCACGTCCGAATGACCCGAAATTTTGCACACAAGTCATAAATCACATATCGAAGCTACAGCAACTTTCTGAATTCCATTCTGACCCTCGGATCAAAATCTCGCCTATCAACCGGAAATCGCCAAAATTCTAACTTCACCAATTCAAGCCTAATTCTACATGGAACCTCCAAAACTAATTCCGATCACTCTCCTAAGTCATAAATCCTCTCCCGGAACTAACCAAATCATCAAAATTCACATCCGAGCCTTCTAACTCATAATTCAACATACAGTTGACTTTTACAACTTAAGCCCCCTTGAAAGAGACTAAGTGTCTCATTTCTTACCGATTTGACTCCGAATGCAACTTACGCAATTAAATTACCTAAAACACTGATAACAAGGCATAATGATACAAATATTGGGGAAGACGGAGTAGTAACCCATGAGACGATTTACCGGGTCGTCACAGGGGCAAGCTTCTAAGTCACCACTTCGCATCATCTTTGAGTGTGAAGGTGAATGCCCTTAAGTAAAATGCATCTAGTGACATACCATTGCACTGAAAGGTGTTCATAATCTCCTCAAAGTCCATTAGATCGTTGTTTGGATCTTCGTTCATCTTCCCTCCGAAGACACAACAATTTTGAAGGGTTTGGAGAACCTCTTGCTTCAACTCGAAATTGTTAGCTGCATGTGGAGGTGGTCTAATACATAATAATCCTTTGTTGTAGACTGGTCTAGCATAAACACTAAGTGGTCTCCCGGCCCCGGGATGTATATTTCCGAGCTGGTCTGCACCCAAGGGTTGATTCTGAGCAATTCTCCGAGCCCTCTCCTCTTCATAGACAAGTTGTGCATTTCAAAGAGTTTCTTCCTGAGCATCTCGTGCAACTTTCTCTCGTTGTTGGGCTTCCTCTCTTGCAGCCAAATCCACATTATCATCATCTCCAGCCATAATTTCTTTGGTTGTGGATTGCCCAACCTTCTTTATATTATCGGGGAGATTTCTTTTCTTCGTCAGCTGTCGCTGTTGTTTCTCGATTTCTGGTTCGTATGGTTGCATTTCCTTCCCAAAAGATCGAGTCATGCACCAATCTAACCTGTAGCCTGCGCATAGCCAAAGAACACCAAGTGTAAAAAGAGAAAATTAAAATAAAACAAAAAGAAAAATTCCTGAATTAATTACAAACTAATTCAAACCTGGGTTGTCCTCACAATGACCTCAAAATCAAGGTCATTAGTAGAGAAGAAGATAGATCCAAAAGACAACACCAACTGTTCCTAGCCACCAGTACCCTAGATTCAAGCAACAGTCAATCACATGAAATGCTAATTACTGTATGGGATCCACTTACAGCTGAAGAAGCAATGTGTAGTATCAACATTTATAATGCTCATTCCATTGCCTCTTTGTCTAGTAGACTGGATCACAATCACTCCTAGAATGTAAGCAAATACACAAACACAAGCAACATGAGAAGCTCAGCAACAACAGTTTCATTCCTCAAACTTCAGAGGAAACTATCACTGCTCTCAACACACCTCTCAACTCTGCAGATAGCTTGGAGGGGTCCAGATCGTTGCTGCAATTACAATGTGTGGTATTAGCATTTCTGATGCTCAATCTAATGCAATTACAACAATCATCATGGATCTTCCCTGCTAGCAAACATCATAAGAATTCAGTCAGCACACAGTTATATAACAGCAGCAACATAGGCAGGCAAATCCAGCAGCTACTTGACACAGCAGCACTTCTGGAAAATAACCAACAGAAACAACACTCTCAAGCCAACACAGATGATCACATATACCCAAGGCAGCAAAAACAGCAAACAAACTCAAGCAATTTGTCACACCAGCAACGCACAACACACCTTCAAAGCATCAACAACTTCAACAATCAGAGGCAAAATAACAAGAAGAAGTATATTATCATCAATGTCACCACTGATCGTAATACACATCTCCACATAGATTGGTCCATATTATTGCCGCAGTTGCAAGGTGTGGTATTAGCACTTTTAGTGCTCAGACTGTTGCAACTACAGCAATCATCATGGATCTCCACAGCACTCATATTCCATTGACATAAAATCAACACAAAGCAGCACAGAAGCAAGGATAAACACACACATAATTCAACTCAGCAGCAGCTTCAAGTAACAGAATTAAAGACCCCAGGCATCACAATCCACAAAAGCCCAATCAACATAAAGCAGCACAAGAACAAAGATTTACACAGGCATAAAGTAAAGCAGCAGCAGTTTCAAGACATAGAAACAGAGTTAATAGAATACCAGCAGAAGAAGCACTCATCCAGGAACAACAACAATCAGAGTAGACCATATCAAAACACACTGACCTTACGCCTGAGTGTCCAGCCACAAGAACAAGTAGTACTTCCCATCAAATGCAGAGAATCAAGCAATCATCAACAGCAGCCTCATCCTATAGCATACACCATTTCCAGTTTCAATAGCCGCAACTGGAAAATTGTCCAGCAAACAGCACAAGCAACTCTGATGTTCAGACATAAGATATTTTTTGACATCTATCTTCAACTTAGCTTTATCTTTTCTCAAGGTCAAAGCAAAGTTGAAGATAGCTCGTGCCTTTTTGTCATCTTTTGCAACATCTTGGCAACATAGATAGATCTTAGATGCATATAGCAGGGATCAAATTCCCCTTTAACTTAGTTGATATAGGAATACATGTACTTTTTTGTATAGCTGACCAAGAAAAATCTCACATTGTTTTTGTACATACGATTGTCTATCATCAAATAGACAACCGTTACATCACCTTAGGTCTAACAGCCTACTACTTTCTACGTACAATTAGCCATCACTTTAGAATGACTAACAGTACATGCATTTTCTTTTGGGAGGTAAGGTTTATGTCCCCCTCCACTGTTGTACTTTACTTTCAGTAATAAAATTCTATATTTAGCCAAAAAAATCTATTTCAAACACTATTGATGCAAAAATTTGACGAGAGCAAAACATACGCTTAAATATGCTCGCTATTCGAATATGGTATAATATAAGATCGTATCCACAAGATTGGAGTTAAACAATATTATCATAGTTGTAGCTACATTGCTATCCAAGATAATCAAAAGTTTAGAATTATGTGATGTAAAACTAAAATTAACAAAGAATCTAAAGCTAATGGACGAATGACACTCGAACAAAAGTAAGAAATGAAGATATCAATGGGAGAAAATAGGGATAGAGTCTCTCTCGAATTCACTCAATTATTAATTCAAACTTTTAGTAGAAACTCCTCTATCGATTAAGTCTCAACCTCACATATGAACCAATTTACGCTCGGTGAAGATATACACGACTTCGTAGTGGATTGGTCTTTAGGAGAACCTCTTTCGATTATCCTCCTAACTAGGTTTAATCAATGATTCAACTAGCCTCTTTAGATTACTAAGTGAAATTAATGAATTCAACTAACAAGATAATGCAACGATATCACAAGTTATTCCTCCTTCGATTACATGAACATGTGAATATAGATGCAACTACTAAAACATCCAAAATGATTTAATTCATGAAACAAGAGTTATAATCCACAAACAAATTTTAATACACCAAACCCATCAAACCCTAAAGGAAACTACTCCGTAGATACAGAGTAATTAATCACAAATATGTTTAGACTAAAGAAAAACATAAAATGATCCAAACTCGTATCTTGAGTGAGGACTGAATGATGAATTCCTTGTGCTTTTTCTTCTCCACCTCCTCTTTAGCCTCCTTAGATCTTAGATGTGTCAAAAGTATAAAAAATAACATTTTTCCATGTCTTTATACCAAGTAGGATCGCCCAAACGAAAACACCTTTTCCTGTGCAAAATAGGACAATTGCTCAGTAAATTTTGCACAAGCGTGTCGCATGGGGCGACGCGCCATATGGGGCATTAGTGGAAAAATCAAAAGAGTTATTCTTGATAGGCAGTAGTACTTTTGTACAGGTGGGGCGCCCTATCCCATGCGCCGCGAGTGTGTTGTTTTCTTAGAGTACGAATTTTTCTTGACTTTTTGATATCCAGATCTTGTTTTCGACTCTCGAACGCGATCACGACTTAATCCCTTGGACTTTTACTCAGACTTCAAAGGTCCAACTCACTCGAATTCATCCCGTAACATCTACATAGCTCGAAACCCTCCTACAAAGCATAAAACACACAATTAGTACAAAACACTAGTTATTAAAGCTCAACCCAATTAAAGTGTAGTAAATTAGAGTGCAATAAGTGACTAAAACATGAGATTATAGCCTATCATCACCCACCAATTTGTTTGATTAGATGTTTCTGAGCCGAGTTCAGTTTTGGCTTGTGTGGTTTCTCGATCTTCGCTATATGATTTCATCAGAGAGAATCAGTATGACGACCCCCATCTACTTGTCCTTAAGGACACGGTTCAGCGCGGCAATGCAAAGGATGTCACTATTGGGGATGACAGTGCGTTACAGATGTAGTGCAAGCTATGTGTGCCCAATGTAGATGGCTTGTGTGAGTTAATTCTCTAGAAGGCTCACAGTTTGCGGCACTCTATTCATATGGGTGCCGACAAGATGCATCGGGACTTGAGGCTGCACTATTGGTGGAGTTGCATGAAGAAGGACATAGTGGAATATGCAGCTCGATGCCTAAATTCTCAACATGTGAAGTATGAGCATTAACGGCCAGGTGGATTGCTTTAGAGACTATAAATTCTAGAGTGGAAATGGGAGCGGGTTTTTATGGATTTTGCTGTTGGGATCCTACAGACTTAGAGGAAGTTTGATGCAGTTTGGGTGATTGTGGATAGGTTGAACCAATTGGCTCATTGCATTCAAGTGTTGATTACTTATTCATATGAGAAGTTGGACTCATAATTTTAAGGGTTGTAGGATTTTACGATTTTTGTCAGGTTCCGAGGTGCGGGCCCGGGTTTGACTTTTTGGTTGACTTTGGGCTTTTTATTAAAGATTTGACCTTTATAAATTGGTTTGTTTGATTTGGCATTATTTGATGTTCTTGAGTTGCATTTGGCTTGTTTGAGCCTCTAAGAGGTTGATGCGGGCAAGATGGCATTTCTAGAATATTGTGTGGCTTGCTCGGTATAAGATTTGGCTTGTTCGAGGCAAGTAGCACTTCTAAACTTGGTGTTGAGGGCATGTATGTACGTGTTAGCTGTTTGGTGTTGAGGTGACGCATATGCTAGGTGACAGGCGTGTAGGCGTGCACCATTTGAATTATGACTCTGTTGTTTTAATGGTACTCTGTAGTTAGCTAATCTATTCTTCATCCATGAGATTTCTACGTGCTAGTGTAATTGAGCTGGGATCCATGTTAGAAACCATGTTTAGGCTATAGCGTATCCTGTTGGGACCTACTGAGGTCATTTCTACTGTAGATTAAGCATCACGATCGCGCAAGTGGACACGCATTTGCATTATAGAGCATTGCTGGGGAAGACTTCATGGCTTCTTCATCGCGTTCGTGAGCCTTGGGCCGCGTTCGCGTGGATACCTTTTGAGGCTGAGCAGTTTGTGCTTCGCGATCGCGAAGCTTGTTCCGCAATCGCGTAGAGTATTTCTGGGGCAGTGCATCTTTCTTCTTCGCGATCGCGATTCATTAATTCATTCAGTGATTATAAGTACTCTATTCTTGAGGGTTTCGGCCTTTTTTGTCTTATTTGGAGCTATGGAGCTCGGAATGAGATGATTTTTAAAGCGATTTGCACCATATGAATCGGGTTAAGTGTTCTCAACTCGGTTTTGAATTTTTTTCATGAATATATCCTTGTTTTTGAATTTGATTGATGGTATCAAAAGAGAAATTGGGGGGGGAGGGGTTGTCTAATGTTTCATAGAGTGAAGTTTTGAGTTTCGAACATCGATTCGGAGTCAAATTTAAGTTAAACTAATGTTGTTGGACTCGTAATTTTATGGGTTGGCATATTTTGTGACTTTTGTCAAGTTCCGAGGTGCGGGCCCGGGTTTGACTTCTTGGTGGACTTTGGGCTTTTTATTAAAGATTCGATCTTTATCAATTGGGTTTGTTTCCTTTGGGATTATTTGATGTTCTTGAGTTGATTTTGGCTTGTTTGAGCCTTTCGGAGGTTGATGCGGGTAGGATGGCATTTCTAGAATATTGTATGGCTTGCTCGGTATTGGATTTGTCTTGTTCGAGGCTAGTAGCACTTCTAAACTTAGTGTTGAGGGCATATACCCCGATTGTACGTGTTAGCTGTTTGGTGTTGAGGTGACGCACACGCTAGGTGACAGGCGTGTGGGCATGCACCGTTTGAATTATGACTCTGTTATTTCTATGGTACTGTGTAGTTAGCTAATCTAGTCTATATCCATGAGATTTCTACGTGCTAGTGTTTGAGTTGGGATCCATGTTAGAAACCATGTTTAGGCTATAGCGTATCCTGATGGGACCCACTGAGGTCATTTCTACTGTAGATTGAGCATCGCGATCGCGTAAGTGGGTACGCATTCTCATTGTAGAGCTGAGTTAGGGACGACTTCATAGCTTCTTTATCGCGTTCGCGAGCCTTGGGCTGCGTTCGCGTGGATACTTTTTGAGGCTGAGCAGTTTGTGCTTCGCGATAGCGAAGCTTGTTCCGCGATCGCGTAGAGTATTTCTGGGCCAGTGCATCTTTCTTCTTCGCGATCGCGATGATAATTACGGGATCGCGACTCATTAATTCATTCAGTGATTATAAGTACTCTATTTTTGAGGGTTTCGGCCTTTTTTGTCTTATTTGGAGCTTTGGAGCTCGGAATGAGATGCTTTTTGAAGCGATTTGCACCATATGGATCGGGTTAAGTGTTCTCAACTCGGTTTTGAATTTTTTTCATGAATATATCCTCGTTTTTTAATTTGGTTGATGGTATCAAAAGAGAAATT
>MCJB01052630.1:0-10489 GCA_002018475.1 Nicotiana obtusifolia | reverse complement strand
GGGGGGGGGGGGGGTTGTCTAATGTTTCATAGAGTGAAGTTTTGAGTTTTGAACATCGATTCGGAGTCAAATTTAAGTTAAACTAGTGTTGTTGGACTCGTAATTTTATGGGTTGTAGGATTTTACGACTTTTGTCAGGTTTCGAGGTGCGGGCTCGGGTTTGACTTTTTGGTTGACTTTGGGCTTTTTTCAAAAGATTCGACCTTTATCAATTTGGTTTGTTTCCTTTGGCATTATTTAATGTTATTGAGTTGCTTTTGGCTTGTTTGAGCCTTTCGGAGGTTGATGCGGGCGGGATGGCATTTCTAGAATATTGTGATGCTTGCTCGGTATTGAGGTGGCATTTCGAGGCAAGTAACACTTCTAAACTTGGTGTTGAGGGTCTGTACCCCGATTGTACGTGTTAGCTGTTTGGTGTTGAGGTGACGCGCATGTTAGGTGACAGGCGTGTGGGTGTGCACCGTTTGAATTATGACTCTGTTGTTTCTATGGTACTATGTAGTTAGCTAATCTTGTCTTTATCCATGAGATTTCTACGTGCTAGAGTAATTGAGCTGGGATCTAATTTTTAGGCTATTGCGTATCCTGTTGGGACCCACTAAGGTCATTTGTACTGTAGATTGAGCATCGTGTTCGCGCAAGTGGGAACACATTCGCATTGTAGAGCTGAGCTGGGCAAGACTTCATGGTTTTTTCATCGCGTTCGCTAGCCTTAGGCCGCGTTCGCGTGTATACTTTTTGAGGCTGAGCAGTTTGTGCTTCGCGATCGTGATCGCGAAGCTTGTTCCGTGATCGCGTAGAGTATTTCTGGGGCAGTGCATCTTTCTTCTTCGCGATCGCGACGATAATTCCGCGATCGTGATTCAGTAATTCATCTAGTGATTATAAGTACTCAATTTTCGAAGGTTTCGGCCATTTTTGCTTATTTATAGCTATGGAGCTCGGAATGAGATATTTTTTGAAGCGATTTGCACCATATGGATCGGGTTAAGTGTTCTCAAATTGGTTTTGAATATTTTTCATGAATATATCCACATTTTTGAATTTGGTTGATGGTATCAAAAGAGAAATTGGGGGGATTTTTGTACAAAGTTTCATAGAGTGAATTTTTGAGTTTTGAAAATCGATTCTGTCAAATATAAGTGAAACTAGTATTGTTGGACTCGTAATTTATGGGTTGTCGGATTTTACGACTTTTGACAGGTTCAGAGGTGCGGGCCCGAGTTTGACTTTTTGGTTGACTTTGGGCTTTTTAATAAAGATTCGACCTTTATCAATCGGGTTTGTTTCCTTTGGCATTATTTGATGTTCTTGAGTTGCTTTTGGCTTGTTTGACCTTCTAGGAGGTTGATGCGGGCAGGATGATATTTCTAGAGTTTTTTGTGGCTTGCTCGGTATTGTATTTGGCTTGTTCAAGGCAAGTAGCACTTCTAAACTAGGTGTTAAGGGTATGTACCCCGATTGTACGTGTTAGCTGTTTGGTGTTGAGGTGACGCACATGCTAGGTGACAGGCGTGTGTGCATGCACCGTTTGAATTATGACTCTGTTGTTTCTATGGTACTGTGTAGTTAGCTAATCTTGTCTTTATCAATGAGATTTTTACGTGCTAGTGTAATTGAGCTCGGATCCATGTTTAGGCTATAGCGTATCCTGTTAGGACCCATTGAGGTCATTTGTACTGTAGATTGAGCATCGCGTTTGCGCAAGTCGGTAAGCATTCGCATTGTAGAGTTGAGCTGGGCAAGACTTCATGGATTCTCCATCGCGTTCGGGAACCTTGGGCCGCGTTCGCGTGGATACTTTTTGAGGCTGAGCAGTTTGTGCTTCGCGATCTCGAAGCTTGTTCCGCGACCTCGTAGAGTATTTCTGGGCCAGTGCATCTCTTTTCATCGCGATCGCTATGATAATTTCGCGAATGCGATTCATTAATTCATCCACTGATTATAAGTACTTTATTTTCAAGGGTTTCGGCCATTTTTGCTTATTTGGAGCTGTGAAGCTCGGAATGAGATGATTATTTAAGCGATTTGCACCATATGGTTCGGGTTAAGTGTTTCTCAACTCGGTTTTGAATTTAAATATTTTTCATGAATATATCCTCGTTTTTGAATTTGGTTGATGGTATCAAAAGAGAAATTGGAAGGGGGGGGGGTTTGTCTAAAGTTTCATAGAGTTAATTTTTGAGTTTTGAGCATCGATTCGCAGTCAAATTTAAGTGAAACTAGTATTGTTGGACTCGTAATTTATGGGTGTTCGGATTTTACGACTTTTGACAGCTTCCGAGGTGCGGGTCCGGTTTTGACTTTTTTGGTTGACTTTGGGCTTTTTAATAAAGATTCGACCTTTATCAATTGGGTTTGTTTCCTTTGGCATTATTTGATGTTCTTGAGTTGCTTTTGGCTTGTTTGAGCTTCTAGGAGGTTGATGCGGGCAGGATGATATTTCTAGAGTTTTTTGTGGCTTGCTTGGTATTGTATTTGGCTTGTTCGAGGCAAGTAGCACTTCTAAACTTCGTGTTAAGGGTATATACCCCGATTGTACGTGTTAGCTGTTTGGTGTTGAGGTGACGCACATGCTAGGTGACAGGCGTGTGTGCGTGCACCGTTTGAATTATAACTCTGTTGTTTCCATGGTACTGTGTAGTTAGCTAATCTTGTCTTTATCCATGAGATTTCTACGTGCTAGTGTAAGTGAGCTGGGATCCATGTTAGAAACCATGTTTAGGCTATAGCGTATCCTGTTGCGACCCACTGAGGTCATTTCTACTGTAGATTGAGCATCGCGTTCGCGCAAGGGTGCATGCATTCGCATTGTAGAGCTGAGGTGGGAAAGACTTCATGGCTTCTTCATCGCATTCGCGAACCTTGGGCCGCGTTCGCGTGGATACTTTTTGAGGCTGAGCAGTTTGTGCTTCGCGATCTCGAAGCTTGTTCCGCGACCTCGTAGAGTATTTCTGGGCCAGTGCATCTTTCTTCTTCGCGATCGCGATGATAATTCCGCGATCGTGATTCATTAATTCATCCAGTGATAATAAGCACTCTATTTTTGAGGGTTTCGGCCATTTTTGTTTATTTGGAGCTGTGGAGCTCGGAATGAGAAGATTTTTGAAGCGATTTGCACCATATGGATCGGGTTAAGTGTTCTCAACTCAGTGTTGAATATTTTTCATGAATATATCCTCGTTTTTGAATTTGGTTGATGGTATCAAAAGAGAAATTGGGGGGATTTTTGTCTAAAGTTTCATAGAGTGAATTTTTGAGTTTTGAACATCGATTCGTAGTCAAATATAAGTGAAACTAGTATTGTTGGACTCGTAATTTATCGGTTGTCAGATTTTACGACTTTTGATAGGTTCCGAGGTGGGGGCCTGAGTTTGACTTTTTGGTTGACTTTGGGCTTTTTAATAAAGATTCGACCTTTATCAATTGGGTTTGTTTGCTTTGCCATTATTTGAGTTGCTTTTGGCTTGTTTGAGCCTCTAGGAGGTTGATGCGGGCAGGATGGCATGTCTAGAATATTGTGTGGCTTGCTCGGTATTGGATTTAGCTTGTTCGAGGCAAGTAACAGTTCTAAAATTGGTGTTGAGGTATGTACCCCGATTGTATGATATCTTTTTGGTGTTGAGGTGACGCACATGCTAGGTGACGGGCATGTGGGCGTGCATCGTTTGAATTATGACTCTGTTGTTTCTATGGTACTGTGTAGTTAGCTAATCTTGTCTTCATCCATGAGATTTGTACGTGCTAGTGTAATTGAGCTGGGATCCATGTTTAGGCTATAGCATATCCTGTTGGGACACACTGTGGTCATTTGTACTGTAGATTGAGCATCGCGTTCGCGCAAGTAGGTACGCATTCGCATTGTAGAGCTGAGCTGAGCTGGGCAAGACTTCATGGCTTCTTCATCGCGTTCGCGAGCCTTGGGCCGCGTTCCTGTAGATTCTTTTTGAGGCTGAGCAATTTGTGCTTCGCGATCGCGAAGCTGTTTCCGCTATCGCGTCGAGTATTTCTGGGGCAGTGCATCTTTCTTCTTCGCGCTCGCTATTCATTAATTCATCCAGTGATTATAAGTACTTTATTTTCGAGGGTTTCAGTGATTTTTGCTTATTTGGAGCTGTGGAGCTCGGAATGAGATGATTTTTGAAGCGATTTGCACCATATAGATCGGGTTAAGTGTTCTCAACTCGGTTTTGAATATTTTTCATGAATATATCCTCGTTTTTGAATTTGGTTGATGGTATCAAAAGGGAAATTGGGGGGATTTTTTTTTAAAGTTTCATAGAGTGAATTTTTGAGTTTTGAACATCGATCCATAGTCAAATATAAGTAAAACTAGTATTGTTGGACTCGTAATTTATGGGTTGTCGGATTTTACGACTTTTGATAGGTTTCGAGGTGCGGGCCCGAGTTTTACTTTTTGGTTGACTTTGGGCTTTTTGATAAAGATTCGACCTTTATCAATCGGGTTTGTTTCCTTTGGCATTATTTGATGTTCTTGAGTTGCTTTTGGCTTGTTTGAGCTTCTAGGAGGTTGATGCGGGCATGATGATATTTCTAGAGTTTTTTGTGGCTTGCTCGGTATTGTATTTGGCTTGTTCGAGGCAAGTAGCACTTCTAAACTTCGTGTTAAGGGTATGTATCCCGATTGTACGTGTTAGCTGTTTGGTGTTGAGGTGACGCACATGCTAGGTGACAGGCGTGTGTGCGTGCACCGTTTGAATTATGACTCTGTTGTTTCTATGGTACTGTGTAGTTATCTAATCTTGTCTTCATCCATGAGATTTCTACATGCTAGTCTAATTGAGCTGGGAGTGGAGACCCTATGTTGGAAAAGAAGACTAGGAAGTGGAGACCCTATGTCAAAAATAAAATCAATTAGGAAATGAAGACCCTATATTGGAAAAGAAGACTAGGGAGTGGAGACCCTATTTCTAAAATAAAATCAACTAGGGAGTAGAGACCCTATGATTGAAAGAAGACTAGAGAGTGGACACCCTATTTCTAAAATAAAATCAATTAGGAAATGGAGACCCTATATTGGAAAAGAAGACTAGGTAGTGGAGACACTATTTCTAAAATAAAATCAACTAGGGAGTGGAGACCCTATGTTGGAAAAGAAGACTAGTGAGTGGAGACCCTATTTTTAAAATAAAATCATCTACGGAGTAGAGACCTTATGTTGGAAAAGAAGACTAGGGAGTGGAGAACCTTTGTTGGAAATACAGTAGGGAGTGGAGACCCCATGTTGGAAAAGAGATTAGGGAGTGGAGACCATATGTCTGAAACATCATCAACTAGGGAGTGGAGACCCTATGTTGGAAAAGGGACTAGGGAGTGGAGGCCCTATGTCTGAAATAAAATCAACTAGGGAGTAGAGATCCTATGTTGGAAAGAGAGTACAGAGTGGAGCCCTATGTCTAAGATACATCAACTAGGAGTGGAGACCGTATGTTGGAAAAGAAGACTAGAAAGTCGAGACCCTTTGTTGGAAATACAGTAGGGAGTGGAGACCCCATGTCGGAAAAGAGACTAGGGAGTGGAGACCGTATGTCTGAAACATCATCAACTAGGGAGTGGAGACCCTATGTTAGAAAAGGGACTAGGGAGTGGAGACCCTATGTCTGAAATAAAATCAACTAGGGAGTGGAGATCCTATGTTGGAAAGAGAGTACGAAGTGGAGCCCTATTCTAAGATGCATCAACTAGGAGTGGAGACCCTATGTTGGAAAGAGACTAGGGAGTGGTGACCCTATGTCTAAAATAAAATCAGCTAGGAAGTGGAGACCCCATGTCTAAAATAAAATCATCTAGGGAATGGAGACCCTAAATCTAAAATGAAGTCAACTAAGGAGTGGAAACCCTATGTTGGAAAAAGAGACTAGGGTGAGAAGACCCTATATCTAAGATAAATCAACTAGAGAGTGAATACCATATGTTGGAAAACAAGACTAGGGTGTGGAGACCCTATGTCTAAAATAAAATCAACTGAGGAGTGGAAAACCCTATGTCCAAAATAAAATGAACTAGGGAGTGGAGTCCCTAAGTTGGAAAAAGAGATTAGGGAATGGAGACCCTATGTATGAAACATCATAATCTAGGAAGTGGAGAGCCGGTGATGGAAAAAAGACTCGGGAGTGGAGACCGTATGTCAAAAACATCATCAACTAGGGAGTGGAGACCCTATGTTGGAAAAAATAGTAGGGAGTGGAGACCCTATGTATGAAACATCATAATCTAGGAAGTGGAGAACCGGTGTTGGAAAAGAGACTAGAGAGTGGAGACCGTATGTCTAAAACATCATCAACTAGGGAGTGGAGACCCTATGTTGGAAAATTGACTAGAGAGTTGAGACCCTATGTCTCAAATAAAATCAACAAAGGAGTGGAGACCATATGTTGGAAAAGTAACTAGTGAGTGGGGACCATATGTCAAAAATTATATCAACTAGGGAGTGGAGACTTTATCTTGGAAAAGAAGACTAG
Source organism: Nicotiana obtusifolia (assembly GCA_002018475.1). Lineage (NCBI taxonomy): Eukaryota > Viridiplantae > Streptophyta > Magnoliopsida > Solanales > Solanaceae > Nicotiana > Nicotiana obtusifolia. The sequence continues at coordinate 4,007 of MCJB01052630.1, read as the reverse complement.
GGAAAGGAGACCCTATGTCTAAACTAAAATCAACTTGGGAGTGAAGACTTATGTCAAAAATAAAATCAACTAGGGAGTGGAGACCCTATGTTGGAAAAGAAGACTAGGGAATGGAGACCCTATGTCAAAAATAAAATAAATTAGGAAATGGAGACCCTATATTGGAAAAGAAGACAAGGGAGTGGAGACCCTAATTCTAAAATAAAATCAACTAGGGAGTGGAGACCCTATGTTGGAAAAGAAGACAAGAGAGTGGAGACCCTATGTCAAAAATTAAATCAAGTAGGAAATGGAGACCGTATGTTGGAAAAGAAGACTGGGGAGTGGAGACCCTTTGATTGAAATACAGAAGGGAGTGGAGACCCCATGTTGGAAAAGAGACTAAAGAGTGGAAACCGTATCTCTGAAACATCATCCACTAGGGAGTGGAGACCCTATATTGGAAAAGGGACTAGGGAGTGGTGACCCTATGTCTGAAATAAAATGAACTAGGGAGTGGAGATCCTATGTTGGAAAGAGAGTACGGAGTGGAGCCCTATCTCTAAGATACATCAACTAGGAGTGGAGACCCTATGTTGGAAAGGGACTAGGAAGTGGAGACCCTATGTCAAAAATAAAATCAATTAGGAAATGGAGACCCTATATTGGAAAAGAAGACTAGGGAGTGGAGACCCTATTTCTAAAATAAAATCAACTAGGGAGTGGAGACCCTATGTTGGAAAAGAAGACTAGAGAGTGGACACTCTATTTCTAAAATAAAATCAATTAGGAAATAGAGACCCTATATTGCAAAAGAAGACTAGGTAGTGGAGACCCTATTTCTAAAATAAAATCAACTAGGGAGTGGAGACCCTATGTTGGAAAAGAAGACTAGGGAGTGGAGACCCTATTTCTAAAATAAAATCATCTACGGAGTGGAGACCCTATGTTGGAAAAGAAGACTAGGGAGTGGAGAACCTTTGTTGGAAATACAGTAGGGATTGAAGACCCCATGTTGGAAAAGAGACTAGGGAGTGGAGACCATATGTCTGAAACATCATCAACTAGGGAGTGGAGACCCTATGTTGGAAAAGGGAGTAGGGATTGGAGACCCTATGTCTGAAATAAAATCAACTAGGGAGTGGAGATCCTATGTTGGAAAGAGAGTACGGAGTGGAGCCCTATGTCTAAGATACATCAACTAGGAGTGGAGACCTATGTTGGAAAAGAAGACTAGGGAGTGGAGAACCTTTGTTGGAAATACAGTAGGGAGTGAAGACCCCATGTTGGAAAAGAGACTAGGGAGTGGAGACCGTATGTCTGAAACATCATCAACTAGGGAGTGGAGACCCTATGTTGGAAAAGGGACTAGGGAGTGGATACCATATGTCTGAAATAAAATCAACTAGGGAGTGGAGATCCTATGTTGGAAAGAGAGTACGAAGTAGAGCCCTATGTCTAAGATGCATCAACTAGGAGTAGAGACCCTATGTTGGAAAGAGACTAGGGAGTGGTGACCCTATGTCTAAAATAAAATCAACTAGGAAGTGAAGACCCCATGTCTAAAATAAAATCATCTAGGGAATGGAGATCCTAAATCTAAAATGAAGTCTACTAAGGAGTGGAAAACCTATGTTGGAAAAAGAGACTAGGGTGAGAAGACCCTATATCTAAGATAAATCAACTAGAGAGTGAATACCCTATGTTGGAAAACAAGACTAGGGTGTGGACACCCTATGTCTAAAATAAAATCAACTGGGGAGTGGAAAACCCTATGTCCAAAATAAAATCGACTAGGCAGTGGAGTCCCTATGTTGGAAAAAGAGATCAGGGAGTGGAGACCCTATGTATGAAACATCATAATCTAGGAAGTGGAGAGCCGGTGATGAAAAAGAGACTCGGGAGTGGAGACCGTATGTCAAAAACATCATCCACTAGGGAGTGGAGACCCTATGCTGGAAAAAAGACTAGGGAGTGGAGACCCTATATATGAAGAATCATAATCTAAGAAGTGGAGAACCGGTGTTGGAAAGAGACTAGGGAGTGGAGACCGTATGTCTAAAACATCATCAACTAGGGAGTGGAGACCCTATGTTGGAAAATTGACTAGGGAGTTGAGACCCTATGTCTCAACTAAAATCAACAAGGGAGTGGAGACCATATGTTGGAAAAGTAACTAGTGAGTGGGGACCATACGTCAAAAATTATATCAACTAGGGAGTGGAGACTTTATCTTGGAAAAGAAGACTAGGGAAAGGAGACCCTATGTCTAAACTAAAATCAACTTAGGAGTGAAGACTTATGTCAAAAATAAAATCAACTAGGGAGTGGAGACCCTATATTGGAAAAGAAGACTAGGGAATGGAGACCCTATGTCAAAAATAAAATCAATTAGGAAATAGAGACCCTATATTGGAAAAGAAGACTAGGGAGTGGAGACCCTAATTTCTAAAATAAAATCAACTAGGGAGTTGAGACCCTATGTTGGAAAAGAAGACAAGAGAGTGGAGACCCTATGTCAAAAATTAAATCAATTAGGAAATGGAGACCGTATGTTGGAAAAGAAGACTGGGGAGTGGAGACCCTTTGTTTGAAATACAGAAGGGAGTGGAGACCTCATGTTGGAAAAGAGGCTAAAGAGTGGAAACCGTATGTCTGAAACATCATCCACTAGGGAGTGGAGACCCTATATTGGAAAAGGGACTAGGGAGTGGTGACCCTATGTCTGAAATAAAATCAACTAGGGATTGAAGATCCTATGTTGGAAAGAGAGTACGGAGTGGAGCCCTATCTCTCAGATACATCAACTAGGAGTGGAGACCCTATGTTGGAAATAGACTAGGAAGTGGAGACCCTATATTGGAAAAGAAGACTAGGGAGTGGAGACCCTATTTCTAAAATAAAATCAACTAGGGAGTGGAGACCCTATGTTGGAAAAGAAGACTAGAGAGTGGACACCCTATTTCTAAAATAAAATCAATTAGGAAATGGAGAACCTTTATTGGAAAAGAAGAGTAGGTAGTGGAGACCCTATTTCTAAAATAAAATCAACTAGGGAGTGGAGACCCTATATTGGAAATGAAGACTAGGGAGTGGAGACCCTATTTCTAAAATAAAATCATCGACGTAGTGAAGACCCTATGTTGGAAAAAAAGACTAGGGAGTGGAGAACCTTTGTTGGAAATACAGTAGGGAGTGGAGACCCCATATTGGAAAAGAGACTAGGGAGTGGAGACAATATGTCTGAAACATCATCAACTAGGGAGTGGAGAGCCTATGTTGGAAAAGGGACTAGGGAGTGGAGACCCTACGTCTGAAATAAAATCAACTAGGGAGTGGAGATCCTATGTTGGAAAGAGAGTACGGAGTGGACCCCTATGTCTAAGATACATCAACTAGGAGTGGAGACCCTATGTTGGAAAAGAAGACTAGGAAGTCGAGACCCTTTGTTGGAAATACATTAGGGAGTGGAGACCCCATGTCGGAATAGAGACTAGGTAGTGGAGACCCTACGTCTAAAATAAAATCAACTAGGAAGTAGAGACCCAATGTCAAAAATAAAATCATCTAGGGAGTGGAGACCCTATGTTGGAAAAGAAGACTAGGGAGTGGAGACCCTATATCTAAACTGAAGTCAACTAAGGAGTGGAGACCCTATGTTGGAAAAAGAGACTAGGGTGAGGAGACCCTATATCAAAGATAAATGAACTAGACAGTGAATACCCTATGTTAGAAAACAAGACTAGGGAGTGGAGACCCTATGTCTAAAATAAAATCAACTAGAGAGTAGAAATCCTATGTCCAAAATAAAATCAACTAGGGAGTAGAGTCTCTATGTTGGAAAAAAAGATTAGGGAGTGAAAACCATATGTATGAAACATCATAATCTAAAAAGTGGAGAGCCGGTGTTGGAAAGAGACTAGGGAGTGGAGGCCGTATGTCAAAAACATCATCAACTAGGGAGTGGAGACCCTATGTTGGAAAAAATAGTAGGGAGTGGAGACCCTATGTATGAAACATCATAATCT